>QVOA01001997.1:0-82692 GCA_014825685.1 Pseudomyrmex cubaensis
TTGGATTCGCCAATCGAAAGAAAAGCCATGGCTGCGTTCAGCGCACCCCTACTGTCTGTTGGGATTTTTATGCCAAATCAGTAATGGCATGGCCACACTGCTTCGTGGTCATGGCTCTCAACCCGCAGTCTCAGAAATAGAATGGCGTATGGACCAGCTTTCATTGGTCCGCCCGAATTAATCGGAGAGTTGGTTAACCTGACCTAGTTCGCCGTTTTTAGGCGCAGGCGGCGCTGTCGGTTTGTCTGTCATCCCTTCTCTCAAAACCGAGAAAGAGCCGGACAGAGCGTAATCAGTGTGATCGCGAGGTGGTGGTGTGCGTGCGACGATAGGTACGTGCAGGTTCGAACCAACAGATTCGAGTGTGAAGAAAGATTTCGAGCGTTTGTCACGCTTCTGGAACGCGACGCGAACGATGAAGAGGATGCTGAAGGTGATAGATCATCCGCACGCTACGTAGTGCTCGCCCGTCCCATAAAGGGATTATCGTGTTGTTGTGTGCCCCCGTCGATCGGGTGTCATCTGGGCCGCTAACAGAAACGAACAGGAATTAGGCGTGACTGTGCCCGTATGGAAAGGCAGTCCTGTCGTTGACGCGGAGACGCGCGCATGCGAGAACGGCGTACGCATGGGCTTTTTGACGGATACGTGCCCGCAATGGCGACGGTGCTAGACAACTCGCCTACTTTCTAAGTCCTCCGTGACCAGTGAGAGGTCTGTCTCGCGTCTGTTTCGCCCGTATAGCATCGCGCCGAGCTATGTGACTTGGCGTGTATCGCGAACGTTCTTCGAACGAAGCGCCCGTCCATCTCGTTCCGGAGAAAAAACTCGGAGGGAAAAAAAAAACGTGTTTCCGTCGTAAGTGACAAAATTCGCATGTTTGTTGTTACGATGCAGCAACCTCGTTGGGATTGCCAGGTGCTCCGGGAGTTCGGAATAGTCGAAGCACGCGCAGAATCGTTTCGAGATCGTTCCTCGCGGATGTGATATCCCTCGACGCGTTTCCTCTCGCGATATCCAACCGACGACGGTTCCGCCTGTTTTGCGGTCGCGCCTCGCAGATCTGTCGTCATCGGAGCAACATAGCTGACAGATCTCGCGATTTCGATTCTTGCTGCATTGAAGTGCTCTCTTTCTCTTTCTCTCTCTCTCTCTCTGCGCGAATTTGCTCAGAGGAAATGGACCACGCGAGTGATCGGATTGATTGGTGATTATTTATTAACTGTCCGCAGACACTTGATTCCTTTCTCTGTTCGTCCAACGTCCTCGAAATACCAGCGACTGCTTGCGAACAAGTGCGATCGAACAGTTTTTTAATACAGCGATCGGTTGTGCGACATTTTACACGCGAGAAACAGGACGAAACGTGTATTCAGTGAACAATAACAGGACGGAACCTGAACCCGCCGCTTCAAGAGACATACACACACACAAACACGGAAGTCAGATAATAAATAAAGACGATCGTCGAACATGGGTAACTGCTTCAGCAACCTGAGAGACGTGGAGAAGGAGAAGCCGGACAGGATCAACCCCAACATAGAAACGGCTGTGCCGACCAGTCCGGTCCCGACGCCGCCTCCCGATCCTATCAGGCCGATACCGCAGATTCCAGATACGGATGTCTCGTCGACCGCCAAGATATTTGTCGCCCTTTACGATTACGACGCTCGCACGGACGAGGATTTAAGCTTCCGAAAGGGCGAACACCTGGAGATACTCAATGACACGCAAGGGGACTGGTGGTTGGCGCGGAGTAAAAGGACCAGACAGGAGGGCTACATCCCCAGTAATTACGTCGCCAAATTGAAGTCGATCGAAGCGGAACCGTGAGTCGCTCTTCGCCGGTTCATTCGGCTATTTTTATCTCAATGTAACAGATAAGACCTGTTCAATTTTGATAACTATACACGCGAGCAATCTCGAGACCTTTTTTTTGTTTTATCAAAATTTCATACTCTGCCGTGATTTTTTTTTTTTTTATCACCGGGAAATAATATCTGGGAAAAGATTGATTCGCAGCGAACGGTAAACGGCAGCGAGTTTAATTTATCGATTTTCACGGCTAATTGAAAGAAGAAGAGAAAAACGAATCTTGGATATTCACACAATGCTGTTTTGCGTTTGCAGATGGTATTTCAGGAAGATTAAGCGAATTGAGGCGGAGAAAAAGCTGCTGCTGCCGGAAAACGATCACGGCGCGTTTCTGATAAGAGACTCTGAGAGTCGGCACAACGATTACTCCCTTTCAGGTAACGTCATAGAACGATAATAGAAAACTACCGGTGTCGCGTCATAGCGGCAGCGATATCGTATATCAAATAAATGAATTATAATGATCGGTCGGGGATCGCGCGCGCGCGCGCTATATATATATATAAGTAGCGAGCAGTAAAACGTGGCGAAATTGTGGGGACCATTGATAAGGCGGCAAAGCGAAATGTATTGATGATGATGATGATTGTTGGCAGTGCGTGACGGTGACACGGTGAAGCATTATCGTATCCGGCAATTGGACGAAGGTGGCTTTTTTATTGCCAGGCGAACCACATTCAGAAATCTCCAGGATCTCGTGGAGCATTACAGCAAGGACGCGGACGGGCTGTGCGTCAATCTCTGCAAGCCTTGTGTGCAGGTAGGCCGTCAGAAACGATTCGAAACAATCGGCGCTTTCCGAGTACAATAGCGGCGATATAATTGACCGGTAGATAACAATTTTATGTGTTTGTTACTCGCTATTGTCAACAGTCGCGAGTCTTATGAATTGAGGAGTTTAGACGGATTTGCGCGGAAATATCGTAATTTTTATTTTTACGGATTTGTTGAAAAAAACTTGATACACAGAAGAATCGCACTCGGAACTTACCAGAAGTGTCGTTATCGATGTACAAATATTACAAATTGATATTTCCGCGAAACGCTCTGTCCGAACTCTAATGTTTTCGCAGAAGCGACAATGCGATTGATACGCTTGATTATTTGCCCTGATTATTATTAAAACAGTGGTAGTAATTATCAACACAACAATATTATGACTGTATATTATTAAGATCAGTTATCTCTTTTTGTTATTCTCTTTATGTGAGTTTTGTTTCTTGTTCCGTTCGGCATTATTTTCTGAGATATTGGGTACGCGATACTTTGGAACTTCGAGATGTTGTTTCACACACAGATAAAAAAACACATTTAGAAGAAGAAGAAAAATCCACACAACATGTCAGTCGATTACCCTTAGGATTCAGTTTCTTATTGTTGAAACCTTCCGCGAACGAAAAGAAGTACAATGAGAAACACACGACAGACAAAGTGCACTTAGACCTTTGATCGATAAAAAAAAAAAAAAATTATGAAAGAGAACGAGCAAAGAATATCAAAATTGTTTGGAAGCGTCGATTAAGCACTTGTTTTGTGAAGTTGGATGTCTGAATAGACTGTGTTTGTTTGTCTGTTCATTGCTTGCCCTACTTCCCGGTGGATTTTCTTGGTAAATTGAACATCCTAATAATACGCCATCAAACACGTTTTTTATTCGATTCTGTTTCTTTTTTCTCTTCGACGTTATTAAAACGCTTCTCCATTTTTTTTGTTATTTTGTTGTCTGGCCTTGTAAACGTATATATATATATATATTTATATATACAGCACAAGCCTGTTCTGTATGGAATTATATTTCAGAAGCAGTAGAACAATTGTCATTGCTCACTTTAGAGATATCATGTAAAAAGAAGAAACTTTTTTCTGTGTATACGTTCGATGTAATTCCATTACTTATCTCTCTCTTATATCAAGTTGTGTCTCACGCATTCATCAAATTCATTTAGCATCCTAGACCTCGCGAGAGAGGTGCATAACACACAGTGCATAGGTAAATATCAAAAGAAAAACGAGATTAGCAGTCACACACTTGAAGAAGAAAAAAAAAAATTAACAATAAAACACCGACACTTTTTCTTTCCGTTGCGAAATGTCGCTCTCGCTTGTGAATAATCTAGTTCAAATCCACACAAGACTTTATTTCGTACATACACACACAAACACACACACACACACACGTAAATACATATGTAAGTTCTTCTCTTGCCGTGCGTACTGATACGTACAAAAAGAGCGAGGATCACGCTTGTCGGCTCGAATATACGCACGCTCTCCAAATCCGTATTCTATATGTGCGGGATGTCGCGAAAGTATTTCTACGATATGCCATACATGCGCGTGTCTCTCTTCCGTTATTCGAGAGGCGGACGAGCGTGAACGAGCATATGATATGCATGCTATCACGTATAGATTATAGATGTACATGTATACCGAGTGTTTATAAGATACGCATAATTCGCAGCTTGTTTTTTTCTTTCCTATAGCTGTGCATACATGATTTGAATCATTTCTGCATACACGCGCAGTATTATTAGCAGTTTTTCGACCGGTACGGGTCGAATCGCCTCCCGGGACGCGATTAGTGACGTCAATTTGGTCAAATCGATCAATCATCGTTGCTTGAATTGCGAAGTGACGTCGTTAATCGCGCTCCAGGAGTTGACTCAATCCCGTACCGTTCGAAAACGTTTGTACAATTCGTTATTTCGTTTTCTTCTCATCGTTTCTTCTCATTTCTCCAAAATATGCGCACACGTTGCCATTAGGAGAACTCTCGCGATTACACTTCATATCGCGAATTCATTGTTGAGATTATCATGCTCGATTGCAGGACGCAAAAGAGATCAACGTAGGTTTGTATTCTCTCATCGTGAACAGATAAAAGTCGAACGCTAGTGTTCTTTTTTTTTTTTTTTTTTTTTTTTTTTTTTTTCTTTTCTATGAGAAAACGAAACGAATAATAGCTCGCCATTTGAACGCAGCCGAAAGCAAAAAGAAAAGAAAACACAAATTTCTTCTTTGCACAATGTCAAATTTCGCGAATCACCCATCGCTACGCCCCGGCGCGACGGCTGATTCCCGGTCTGGCTCTGTTCGACAGGTTGAGAAACCCGTAACCGAAGGCCTTAGTCACCGTACGCGAGATCAATGGGAGATCGACCGTTCGTCGCTGAAGTTCCTGAGAAAACTCGGCCAGGGCCAGTTCGGCGAGGTCTGGGAGGGTCTGTGGAACAACACCACCCCGGTGGCGATCAAGACTCTCAAACCAGGCACCATGGATCCGAAGGACTTCCTTGCCGAGGCGCAGATCATGAAGAAACTGCGACACGCCAAGCTGATTCAACTGTACGCCGTCTGCACGATGGAAGAGCCGATCTACATCATTACGGAATTGATGAGAAACGGCAGTCTACTGGAATTCTTACAAGGTATGCAAGGTATGGTTTTGGAGGTTCAATTCGCTTTTTTTTTTTTATCATAATTTGTGATACGCGATAAAAGTAGCTTTTTTATATTCACTTTTTTATTCTCTTCTTAAATCGTTGAGAGATTTTGAATATATTTTTATAAAAACACACTGCAAACATTTCTACTTGCCATTAAATATTCAAGAACGTTCAACGCAAGTTTGTTTCTTATTTGTTTCTTTCTCAAACGCATAGTTTTTTGTTGGTTTTTTAAAGCGTTGTCCCAAAATACCGCGAGATCAACGATGTCAATACATTTTTTAATTAGATAATTAGATTATCACTATAGCGTGAGGTTGCGCTGTTTTTAGGGAAGGGTAGAGGCCTAAAATTGCAGCAATTGATCGACATGGCTGCGCAAATAGCCGCCGGTATGGCGTACTTGGAGTCACAGAATTATATTCATCGAGATTTGGCTGCCCGTAACGTTCTCGTGGCGGATGGGAATATCGTGAAGATCGCGGATTTCGGTTTAGCCAGGCTCATCAAGGAAGACGAATATGAGGCGAGAATAGGCGCGCGTTTCCCTATCAAATGGACTGCGCCTGAAGCCGCCAATTACAGCAAATTCAGTATTAAATCTGACGTGTGGTCGTTCGGTATTCTTCTTACCGAATTGGTCACATACGGTAGGATACCTTATCCAGGTAAGATCTTTATTCAATTGTGAATCCATTTTATTTCCACATGTTTTTTAATAAGTCGAATATTAGCGACACGCGAATGTGTTTTTCTCGTTTTTTTTCTCAGGTATGACAAACGCTGAGGTTCTTCATCAGGTGGAGCACGGTTACAGGATGCCGTGTCCGCCCGGCTGTCCCGATACGCTTTACAACATTATGTTGGAATGTTGGAACAAAGACCCTATGAAGAGACCAACGTTCGAGACGCTCCAATGGAAGCTCGAAGACTTCTTCACCATGGAAGGTTCCGAGTACAAGGAAGCGTCTGCGTATTAAACTGGAGGATTCTGAATCCTTTTTTTCACTCCAAAACACGCATGACAGTTACGCAGCCGTTAGTTACTTGTCACGATCATTACGGATCTTCTTCGTTGATCTTTTCGTGATGCATTTTTGCGGTGTTTTTTTCAAGAGAGAGAGAATATTGTACATTTTATACTCGAACCGATAACGATTATTTTATATATTACTACGACAGTGTTGTTTTAAAGATAAGGTTTTCCCTCTCTTCTCTCCTGCTTTCCTGTCTTTTCTGTTTTGTTTTTGTTTTTTTTTTTTTTATTTTTTTTATTTTTTTCTTTATTTTAATTTTTTTTGTTTTACATTCTTGTCTTCGCACATTCTGCCTGCCATAAAAACAAGCTCGAAGACCGACATTTAGACAATTTTATCTGTGACTTGACAAACGTACATTGGCATTTTGATAATTTTTATTACGAGCGGCGAGGAAGTTTTAGATATCGTTTTAAAAAATCATAGTATATACAAAAAAAAAAAGAAAAAAAAGAAAAACAAAACGGAACGTTATACACATAGATGTTAAATGGCCTTTGTAAAATCGTTTATAGTATATCGGTTAGTGTAAGAGTTAGAAATCTCGATCACTCGGATGAGATAATCCGAATGATGATGCCGTCGCGCTCGGCAATAGTAGCGATGTAATATATTTGTGTACGATATATAAAAATTACTTCTCTCTCTTTCTCCCGTATTAAACTTAACGTAAATGAAACGAAAAACCTTGATCGAACTCTTGATATTAATCTACTGAGAAAGACGAAACGACGGACCACGCATACCTTCATCATTCCTTCTCTCTTCACGCTCGTGAGCGTGACGTCTCGAATTAATTGTAACAAAATCCCTCTTTCCCTTCTCGACGTTAGAAGTGGACGCGCAAAGAGTCGCCGACGAAACGAAAATCTCGCGCACGCGAAAAAGGGAAAATTTTAATAAACGGTCCGTCCAAGACAACGCGGAAGACTGTGTCCTACGGCGACTGCGTCGAATGATGTTATTCTCTTTCGATTGTTCTG
The DNA here is from genome assembly GCA_014825685.1 of Pseudomyrmex cubaensis. Lineage (NCBI taxonomy): Eukaryota > Metazoa > Arthropoda > Insecta > Hymenoptera > Formicidae > Pseudomyrmex > Pseudomyrmex cubaensis. The sequence goes on from QVOA01001997.1 coordinate 7,342, forward strand.
TCTATACTTGTCACAAACTTTTATTAATATCGAGACAGACTGCTAGAAAGCGTTTTTTCTATCATTGATACCGTTTGTTATTTGTAACGCGTAAGATTCCCTTCCAAAAGTATACGCTAAATGTATTGTACTATTTGTTAGATAATCTTGAATTAAAGATCTTGTCTGGCGAGACAAGATGAGGTCGGCATATATATTATAAATTAAACGTCATCATTAAACGTTTTTTTTTTTTTTTTTTTTTTTTTTTTTTTTTTTTTTTTTTTTTTTTTTTTAGATCAATTGTGTCATCTCTCCATTATTTGATCATTTTCTCGTTATCATCACTTTTATATATTTTTATATGATATATATATATATATATATCTCGCGCGTCCATTTGACATTTTTATTGTAATTATTTATCTTTTCACACATTCGCGACAAGTGATTCAAACTTGATAATAATTATTATACTATATATATATATATATATACACACACACGCGTATAAAAAGTTAGCGATTATTATATTGAATATACTTCGTATATATATGAAAAAAATAATACGCAATTTATATAGGATACTTTAGGGCAATACTCTTTAATCTCCCCCCTCTTTGCATTACACACGCACAAATTTGTACGGAATGTGCCAAAATGTGTCGCCATTCCCTCTGTTTGTCGATCTATCGAACGAACGTAGAGTTGTGAATGTATATTGTCTGATGTTTTCTATGTAGCTCTTTTTCACTACTGAGGGAAACATGGGAGAGAATAATGCTGGTGGGATGTTGTCTTTAAATTCCCTGAAATTGGCGATAGCTTTTCCCAAGCCTACATGGTAGAACTGAGTAGTTACCTGGGCAAAACATGCTACAATTCTTGGTAGTGTGACAATCTCTAAGCCCAGTCGTCTTCAGCTCGTCGTCTTCTTTCTCCTTCCCCATTGGCTCTGATTCCATATTTTGCAACAAGCGTTCTCAAAACGTTTGTAAAGTCTCTAGAACTTTTGCGGGCTATTTTATTTTTGGTCACTACAGCTCCTCTGTTCAGGAAGATAATTACAAGGAAAGTCATATCTTCCAGCAGAGTTTGATGATTTGAGTAATGTCATACTCTGTCCACTCTATCCTTCTCATAATGCAACTCATATACTTGTCTTGAAAAATCTTTAAAAAGGTTTCCCTTTCTTCTCAAACAATCTATAATGTATTTACGTTTGTTGTTACCTTTAGGAAGAAATCTAAATTTTTTTACTCTTTCTTTACGTTCGCTGGTACCTTTAGGAAGAAATCTAAATTTTTTTACTCTTTCTTTATCTCTATTAATATGATTTGTCGCCATGTTCCTGAGATTGTCTATGTTTGGTTTGTCTCATATAATGGCTCTAACTTTCTGATTAATCTTGAAGATATATCAGTAGTTGCTCTATATAATGAGCAGGTGGCTCAGAATTCTTATCGATTGGTTGTACAGATTTGCTAAACTGTACAAGTTTTTTTATTGTTGTTGGGATTACTCAATCTCTTTATAAACTCTTATCTACTCAAGTTATTTACTCTAATTAATCGCTCGCTGTACGCTCGCACTCATCCATCCATTCACACGCCCTCTTACCAAGTCCCGAATTACCCAATCTAAATGGCTAGAGAGAGATAAAAGAGAATTTAAATCTCTTATTTCTTTTCTTAATCGTCTAACTTCCCACCAGTTCAGTAACCACAAGCCACCTAGAACTCTAACTGATCCCAAAATCAAGACCCTTATTAAAGAACTATCTTCTCGCACAGTGTGATCACACAATTCGATGGATTAATGGTAATATACATTTATTATTGTGTGCCTGTCAATGTGTGTGATCGAGTGAGGTTTTTCGTCCGCAATAAGAAGTGTGGAGGGACTGCTGCACTTTTTTTACAAGTCTCTTTTACATTAATTTTACTGATAAGCTCTTAGAATTTAGAGAGCCGTCACGCGTCAATTCGAATTATATCTGAAGACAACTTTTTATAGAAACTATTCCAATTTTGCGAAACACACGCCCTTCGTATACGCAATTTGATATGTGTATCTCTCCGGATATGTATCCGGAGCATCTTGGCGTGCGTGCGTGTGTGTATGTGCGTGTTTATATGTACGCAAAATCGATCTAGCGTCTAGTTTTTGTTGTTGGAATCACAGAGCTGTGTTAATAGTACTAAAGTGCGTAATCGCAGATTTCGAAGATATGTGTGTGTGTGTGTGTGTGCGCGCGCGCTTACGAGCAGTATATATGTATGACTAAAACGCAATAAACCCACACTTGATCACTTTGTGTACAATGTCACTTTGTTTAACGATGCAAACTATCGTTCGTTTTTCGTAAACAAGCGGCAACAAAATTCGCTTGAGAAAACTCAAAACCGTGAATTCGTTTGAGAAAACTCAAACGAATTTTGTTTTACATTTCGATAAAGAAAAAAATATATACTCGCAAGGTTTATCGTACGCAAATCGTACGCAAGAATGTAATGACCGATCGTTAATTGTGACAACACTACACCGACAAAACAAACAGGATGAAGAAACTGTATCGTACAACACAAAACTTACATGTAACAATAATGAAATGTATAATGCAACGAGAGATTTGTAAGCACAAAACAGATGAAAGTTTACCGAAGCTACTGTTAATCACCCATACAGGTAAGGCTCTTTTCCTCCGCGGAGTAGAAGGAAAAGCGATTTCCAATGGAATTATTATACAATAGAAATTATTGTGACGAGTAAAAGTATACAAATATATATATATATATAAATATACTTTAGATGTAAGAAATAAGTGACGAAATAAATGCAAGTTTTGTTTATAAACATTGGAATTTATTGAATTCCTGATATGTCGCATTTGTAAAAAATAAATAAATTATATATATCAATATATATTATAAAAATAAAATAAGTAAATATGTAAATATATATTATATGTTACACACGCATTCTTATACATATCGACACACAAAGAATACTGTTCGAAAGAGCGAGACGCATTCAAGAGGAGTACATGAAACAAGAAGAGAGCTGCAGATAGTTCAGCGCGGCGAAGAACCGCGTGTTCTCTTCAGTGTGTATCGCATACACGGCGATTCACTAGATGCAAAATCACCAGAGCAAACGGGCGCCGCTTGGCGACAGGTGTCTTGCGCGCTGCGCACAGGTGTACAACGTCAGTCGGCCAGTGGTGGTCAGCGGCGCGCATTCGTGCGTGCGTGGCGTGCCATGCCTCTGCGTGCGTGCATGCTTGCGTGCGTGCGTGCATGCGTGCTTTCCGTTCCGCCGTGCTGTCAGTTCCGTCCTCGCGAGAGAGAAGAGCCCGTCTCGTCGTAACGCGGCGCGAGTGAGTTTTCTCCGTTTTCTCAACGCGAGAAGAAAAACTTTGGATTTTTCGCGCGCGAGAGAGCGATATTTCGCGCGAGTTGTAACGAGCAGAAACGCGGCGCGACGCCGCGTGTCGGAGTTCTGAATAATGACTCGGTCGAGGCGCAAAGTCATCGACTCGAGAATACCGAGAAGGGAGAAGAGGTGAGAAAGGAGAGAAAACGATAGATCCTTCGCGCGTTCTCTGTCTATCTTTCTCTCTCTCTTTGTTTCTTCTCTTTCTCTCGATCTATCCTGAGTATACAGCTTTCGAATAACAATAAAAAGTGGAATTTTTGCGTACGGCGCAAACAGCGATCTACACGCACGGCCGATCGATCGACGGATCATCATGGATTCACGCTGTGGAACATTATGCTAATCGCCCTTACAGAATGCGGGAGGAAGAGCTCGAGATATCACTCAAGGTAATCTCGCGACAACTCCGTTCCTTTCAGTTTTTTTTACCGCGATGTGATTTTTTTCTAATTTTTTTTTTTTTTCGTCTCTTTGTTCTTTCCTTTCGTTTCAGGGGACTTCGAATTCGCACACGAGTACATACTTTGTTTTCACGTGCAGAGAGAAAATTTATTTTATATAAATTGTGCCGGAAAGGACACAAACGTGTAAAACTCGTGTGACACCTGTTGCGCAAATTTACTACTCGGATGGCGAAGGAAAGCGGCTCACACACACGCGATTGACCACACCTCGCCGCACATTTTGTGCGTGTTCTCGCGTTTGTTGTATCAAAAACACTTTCTAATTGTCGTTAATGTCGACGGCGCAAATTGCAATTATATACCATTATTATTATAATTGCAATTATTCGCTCGAAATAATTCTTTTGGGAGAGGACGAATAAAAATACAAGACGTTTCTACGTCGTAACGAGATCATCTCTTGCGCGTATTCTTGGATTTTTCCAATCGCGTCGACGGAGGATCGTCTCGATGAATTTTGCGATTAAAACACGCGATTTACAAAACGCCGGCGCGATGATCCTCGCGCGGAGAGAAACGCGGATCGCCGCATCCCGATTCTTTCTTTCGAAAAACACTCGGGTCGCTCGAATTCAACGCAAATCGACGTTTCCGCCGTAGCTGCACGCCGATCTTGACGATCGCGCGATGCACGCGTTATATGTTAGGCTTATTTAATTTAAAAAAAAAAGGGAAAAACACAAACACGCGCTGAATCTCTCTCTCGCATACTCGGTGCTGCTCCAGTGAGCTCCGCTTATCTGCCGATTTGCCGGTAACGGTATCTACTCGTATTTTCACCGCGCGCGTCTGTTACCGAAGATTACATACATGCGGCGATACCTTGTGCGTTTTTTTATTTATTTATTATGTTTACGCGAGATATTCTCTGAACGTTTTTTACCGTACTTTAAATTTTAAATCACGTACGTTGTTTCTCGAACGCAGACGAGATCAACTTCTTTGGTGAGATCGTCCGAGTTTTTTTTACGACTTTTATCGATTTAACCCACTTCCCTGCTGTGTTTCACGCGACACGGTGCCGATCGTATTTGGTAAAAATATTTGGGACAGACATGCCTAATATTCCGCGCAATTAAAACTGAAAATAAGAGAATATTATATCTCATTATTTTTACTCTTTTTTTTTTATTTTCTTTTTGTTGAGGTCGATGTTTTCCAAAGGTACTTACTCGTTATTCTTTTAGGTGGTGATAGTAGGCAATGGTGCCGTGGGGAAATCGTCGATGATTCAAAGGTTCTGCAAAGGTACATATACGAGGGACTACAAGAAAACGATCGGCGTGGACTTCCTGGAGCGTGAGATCGAGTAAGTAATTGCTCGCCGAGTGAGGTTTCACAGGCGAACGCTTTTTATTGAAACTTCGCTCCGTTTTAACTTCGGGGCTTTTGGAATAAAAGCGACAATTCCAGCAAATCTTTGGGAAACAGAAATACAAAAAAAAAAAAAAAAGGAATGAGAAATATTCGAGACGTAAAGAAGGATCAGATAGTTCGCGGATGTTGCGAGTATCAGGACGAATTAATTATGTAAGTTCGTTCTCCTGTAAAATCAATCTGATTATTCACAGCTGGCGTCGTAACGTTACGTGGGGTTCGAGAGAGTCTGAGAACACAATTTTAATCGTGCCAGCCACCGTGGGATATTTCTCGTTTCTTCTCCGAGGCGACCGGTGTAATGTCGGTCAATGCAAGGGACAATTTTGGCTTTCGTTAATAATATACAGTCTATTTTTCAACATCTTGCTCTTCGCCCAATTCTCAATATATATAACTTTCTCAAAAAGTTTTTAATGTAAAAACTTATTTTTGTAAATAAATACATTTGGTTTCTATATAAATTTGTTGTATATTCATTTTTGTTGCGTCTCTCTCTTGTTGTCTTGACAGAGTCGACGGCGAGGATGTAAGGCTCATGTTGTGGGATACCGCGGGGCAGGAAGAATTCGATGCGATCACCGCGGCTTATTATCGCGGCGCTCATGCCTGCGTCCTCGCTTATTCGGCCACCGACAGAGACTCCTTCGACGCTATTCCCTCGTGGAAGCTCAAGGTATGCTCAAGTCTCGACAAATTTATTATCCGGTTGAGAAAAGCAACTAGTGATCCTCAAAGGACAAGCGATTTGTTTATTATCATCATCTGTACATTCTGCTTTTCTTTCCGCAGGTGGAAAACGAATGCGGAGAAATTCCCACGGTCCTGGTGCAAAACAAGATCGACCTCGTCGATCAGTGCGTGATCGATCCGTAAGTTAACGTTCGCACAATGTAAGTTCGGACACGGTTCTCTGATTTATTTCACGTCATGCACATCGCAGGGACGAAGCCGAGAGGCTCGGCCGCGCCTTGGACTGCAAACTTCTGCGGACATCCGTGAAGGAGGACATCGGCGTGATGAGCGTCTTCCGGCACTTGGCGTCGCGATGTCTGCACGAGATGCGGCGCTCCGACGACGACTATCAGGACGACCTGAGATTGTATTCCGCGGAACCCAGATCTCCCTCCGTCATCAGTACGATCAGAATTATGATCTTAACATACTGCGTTCGGTGTTACAAATCGGCTCTTTTAACTCGGAAATTTGCCTTATTTGTCCAATGCAATTGGTCGATTATTTGCGTTCGATTTTATGCTTTCGGCGTGATTTGTACGTCGCGAACGCAGTTCTACATTCGCATTACAAAGGACGATTTATTGAATCTTTGATCGGATTAACAATGCATCGTTTTCCTTTGTTCGCAGGTGCGTTCAATCCGGACGGATCGATGTGCGGCCGTAACGCCGGTAACGGAACGATAATTCTTCGACCGGGCGGCAAAACGAAGAATCACAAGAAACGTAATTTCGTGAAAAATGCCTGCAGACTGTTGTAGGTGTGTTCCTAAATACGGTTAGTGTGTGTTTCGCGCGCGAACAACAGCGTTACATATCGATATTCGACATATCGCGCGCGAGAGCGTCATCGAGAATCACACGAGGTGCTTTGTAAATATACACAGTTTATTCTGTATATGTGAAGGACGATATAATAATTTACAATGTTCGTAGTAGTGTAAGCTCGTCAATTTCTAACAGACTATATATATATATGCGATAATGATATAACACGCAACACAATATACGTATATAACATATAGAAATTTATATTAATAACCAATGAAAAAAAAAAAAAAGTAATAATGCTCATAACGTTAACCAAATAAATGTAGATTGTAAGGATTTTGAAAGAGATTAAACGTCAGTTACTGTGACTGTGTGTGCGTATTGCCAATTTTATTACGAGTGAAAAAATAACGACGATAAGCACGACGCTCCAATTGGCGAACAAACGCTCGCCGCACTATCGCTATCTTTCCTTAAATCGCGTCGTATTTGTCGATTACGGACTTGATAGAATTAAAACCAATGTCAATATTAACGTAGGATTTTATAGTGAGTGATGATAAGGACAATAATAACGACAACTTAAGATATTTACAGAGTTCAATCACATAAAAATTCAAGTTTATCTCAAGATTGTGACGAGATAATCAATCAACAATACAGCTCCGCCGAAGCTTGATAATTTACAAAATAAAAATGCGTTTCTAAATTTCGTTGGTGCGAGCTACAATCATCTTAGGGGTAAATAATGTTGTTTAAATCTATTTGTATATGTTACATTGTTCTTGTGTTCATTCTTTTATATATTATAAAAACACAATAAAAGTTTTTTTGTACATTTGTACTAGAAAGTAGAGTGATACGGGTTTTGAATCAAATCTCTACGGACGATCTCTCTCAAACGTGTACTCGAATGCAAACAGAACGAAAGAAAGACACATGTACTTCGAATCATCCATCAAAACTTTTATTCTCTCGATTTTTTGTGATTAAAAATCAGATATAAGTGAAAACACAAACAAGAAAATTTTACTTCGATGTCGTTTGCCAAAAATTCTGCATTTTCTCTAGAAAGTCTTCTTTATTTCAAAATGCATATTATTCTTTTTTTTTTTTTTTTTAGACCTGAAAATCGTTATTCATTCTGGATTGATCACACACCCATATACACACGCACACATACGCAACGTACATCAAGCCGCATCTGTTCTTAAGTAACTTAAGTTTTTATCTAAGGTGTTGGTATATTATACATTGTAGGACAAAAATTTAGATTTCGAGTAAGGAATCGTCAGTAAGCGGCGCGTTTTGTTTGCACGCTACATCTAATTGGTCTATTATCTAAGTAAGTAGCAGTTTACTCTAAAATACACAGTGGAAACTTAGTATGCGCGCCAAGAATGTAATTTTTGTTTTGTTTTTTTTATCCCCCTGTATTATCTGTTACAAAACAGAATACGAATATCGAAGAACTTCGACATCTTAAAATCGGAAAAGATCAAGCACAAACAACTAAGAATTGTTTATTCGATCTCATGGGTGTCTTCACTGTGCCATCTCCAAAATGTGCATCTTATCAATGTAATCTAACAGTCCCTGTAATCTCTTCTTGACTCGTTTCTGATCGTCCAGTGTGCATCCGAGAATAGCAGTTTCAAAGATTTTGTCGGAATGTCCCATTCCATGGGAAGAGCACGCGTTCATGAACTCTGCGCATCTCTGTCGAGTGCCGCTCGGATCTTGACGCAAACCCACAACCAGACTGTCGATCAAGCCATTGACCTTGACAAAACAAAGCAATATGCAAAACATAAGTGGTCACAGTTCATTCAATGTATCCGCTAATCTTTACATACCTGATGTAAAGCTTCTTCCTGAATATGATCGCGTTGCACTGTGACCAGAACATCCACAGTGGAACATCGCATGGATAATCTCTCGGCATACCTCAAAATGTCATCTCTGTCAGCTATGGGCAAAAGTAAACAATAATTAAGATATGATTATGTACATTAGTCATCTGTATCAGGAAATCCTAGTGCTTCGTAATGAATTATACTTTATATTGAAAAGTAACGCAAACAAAACAAAATTTAAACGTTTCCACTCACGTTCTTCGAGAGCGTGCAGCATATCGTTATTTCTGAGGGTGTCCAAGGTCGTCAGCAAGGAATCTTTCTCCTCTTCGAGTCTAGAGGCATCCTTTCGCAGCTGCTCAACGTGCATCTCAATCTGATCCAACAGAATGACTAACCTATCCTTCGGTTTCGGCTCGTTGCCGTGTTGCGGTTCACTCTCCATGACGCGTTTTCTCGTTTGTCATCGACGTTTCCGCGAAAACAATTCGACTTTCGGCTATGTCGATGCGGAAAGCCCGTTAGCGAAACAAATACGCGCCGAATATCTTCTTTACGCACCGATCGCGTACTTGGCGTTGCGCGCAGCTTGGACGTTTTCAATCGACTGAACTCGGATCGGACCAATTAACGCAAATACGCACCGCGAGCACGCGATGATACCTTGCGACTGCGAGCACGCGACACGTTGACAATGCGACGAGATGACTGCCAGTTTTTTCCTCTTCCGATTGTACAAGCCGATACGACGCGATAACAAAGCGACCTGCACGAGATTCGAATTTATCAGAACGGGAAACGATTCGACTCTGACGAATCGCAACAGTACCGCGTTGTTAATCGCGTAACCGCATTGATATGCACTGCCGGAATGCCGATGATCTTATAGTATATGTAACGTAAACTGTACACACATACTTTCAGTAATGTGCAGCGAATTCGGAATTTGTTGTATATCTGCAGACTTGTTACATGCACTTATTGCGCTGCGTGCGTAAATGTTCTTCCTTTGTGTTTTCCTAACGTTCGAACATAAGTTTGTCTCGTTTCAAACTTAAAATGTAAGTAGAGTTGGCGAAACTTTGTTCCCGCAACTTCTCGAAACTACCACAAACGTATGGGCGGATGGAACGGGCCCGATAGTCACTAAAAAACTTTTAATTTATCGACACCTGTACGTCAAACTTGTATTGTAATGCAACAAAATAAAATATTTAATTGTCTCAGTATTTTCGTCGTTATCCTCATAATTTCTATCGAAACTGTTTCCTGATTTTTTCACAATTCCTTTTTAGAGTTTTGTAGTAGTTAAGCCTGAACTTTTAGTTGCTGATTTGACCCTCAACATAGTGAGAATCGACCGTGATTACGCGTATAGTTTCGTCACGATTAACGTAGTTTCTGGTCGTTTCCGTCTCTTTCCGGAAAACGTGGGAAGCGTGTTCCAGGTAAGCTGAAGTAAGCGTGATAACTATTCAGTATTTTCCACTCATTCTCGTTATTTTGTCATTGTTTATTGTCTCTTCAAAACTTCACGAGTTTTCTTCAGAGCTCTATATTCTATACGATCAAATTGTATTGTGCGTTCCTCCAGAAGTCTCATTAAAATTTTGTGTGTTTTAGGTTAGATATCAGATAGTAACATTGCAACATGGTGAGTAAATAAACGTTTGTTTTAAATAATCGCATTTTATATTTTCTTAATATATAAAAAACGTTACTGTGCTTTAAATAAGTTGTTTATCAAGAAATTTGTATTTCGTGTACTGTATATGCACAATCCTAAGCTCGAATTTCATAGTTACGTTTTCACAAGAGTGAATAATTGCTTGTATTTTCAGCCACGAGAAATTAAAGAAATCAAGGATTTTCTCCTCAAGGCCAGGAGGAAAGATGCAAAGTGTAAGATGTTTAACATAGATTTCAAGATTCAATTTCTTATATGGTATCTTGTACACCTCATGTATCATATGGTTGCTTTTCTGTTTTGTTTTTTTTAGCTGTCAAAATTAAGAAGAACGCGGACAATGTAAAGTTCAAAGTTCGTTGCTCGAGATTTTTATACACTCTAGTGATTACAGATAAAGAGAAAGCTGAGAAGCTCAAGCAATCTCTTCCGCCAGGTATAACAATATCAAAAGTGTTGATCAAATCTTATAGGCTAAGATTGTTTATAACTTAGTTATTATGAATGTTTTTACATACATAATAGTAATATATACACACATGCACACAAGATGTGATATATGTATATAATTTCTTGAAAGTTCTTAATGATTTGTATATATATATTTTTAGGTCTACAAGTAAAAGAAGTAAAGAGGAGCGAACGTGTATAATTATGAGGAAATAAATTCTGAATAAATAAACACATATTATCTTACATTTCCCTTCTTAAATGTTTATTACAATAAGTGATATTTTTCACAGTAATAAAATTAGTGATTTCTTATAAGGTCTTCTAATAACTTACGAAGTATATGTATATTCTCTATACAGCTTAAGAAATTTGTTTTTTATTCGGTCAAATTTTTAAAAATATAAGTTTTTTTTTATTGCAATATGATAAATATTGACTATTTAGATTTTGAGGGCGTACATATAAATCTAAACGTAAGATTTATGTAAGAATTTGTAGTAATTTGTGCAATATAATTTGACTAGTGATGAGCAGCTTTATACACATCGCGATCTAATTTTTATTTAGTACAAGCAAAAGCAAAAATAAAAAAATTTTGCTGCGAGCTAATGTTGCTACATTTATTTTTAGTCTGTAAATTGCGTAAAAATAGAAGAATATGATATATCTCAGGGCGAACATGCTTCTACAAAAAAATGATGAGGAGAACGGGGGAGTTTTAGAGGGAAGATAAGGCTTCCAAAAAAAAAATTTCAATTGTTGCGTTATGCATAGTTATTAACAATTTATCATTATATTCATTTAAATTATTTCATTATCAGTATAAATGTGTAAATTGCACCCTATAATGAATTTGAATGACTGTTAATATATACTGACACGATTGCTATAAATTAGTAGACTTATCAAGAAATAATCTATTTTATTTTGCTTGATAGTCTATGTATAATCTACATGTCGGATCGTGCAAACAATTTTGAATGTGATTATCAATCATTTAAGCCTGCGACTTCTTTTTCTTTTCGTGCGAATATCATGACTTGACAATTGCGTGATTTCCAAATCGCGACTGACCGATGTAACTACATAGAGTTTTTATAAAATAGATGTTTTTAATAGAATATGTAAAGTGCTGTCAAGTTTGCTCATCACTGTAGGATTAAATATGAATATTGTTAAAGAAACTTTTTTTAAGTAGTTATTTTATAATGCAATAAACAAAAGTTTACACGGCTCTCCATGTCACTGTTTATGATGTTAAATTAACGCGTTCGTGTAAAAGCTTACAAGTCTTGATTTAAATTTATAATTTATGAATAGTATATAAATGATGCAACTATATGGAATATATTTTTCCTACTACTCACATCTTCACCACAGCGGAATAGACCATGTGACAACATTGTGACACGACTTGTGTTTAAATAAACGGTCACGTGATGCATTACTCCATATGATAGAAGGACGCGTTTGCTTTGGGATGTCAGTCTGTCTTTATTGCTCTTTAAATATAAAACAAAGATAGACTGACGCGTGAACGCCCAAGGACGAACGCACTTGTAGTAGGAGAAATCACACAGTCAGGGTAGCTATTACGTAATTCTTCAAAATCGATTGCGATCAAACTGAATTTTGCTTTTTGATTGATGTTTCATTTTAGAACAAATAAAAAAAAGATTTCGATCGACATCCAATTCCGAAAAACTCTATACAAATGTGTTTAGTATCTTTGAAAAAGCTATCTCTCACATATAGATATAACACACGCATACACATATCTTAAGTGTACGTACTACTGTTTTATTCACATCCTAGTCTCTACTTTTTTATAGAGACTGCTATGTATATATATAGATTTTATAATATTTTTATATATATAATACCATAAGTAGCAAAGTATTTCATGTTTTGATATATTTGTTTTTTTATCTTTTTTTCTCCCTCTTTTTTCCCCCTTTTCTCCCATCAAAAAAAATATCCATTCTTTTTCAAACTACAAACTATATATATTTATATACTTTTATATATATATATTTATAAGTAAAATAAAAATTGGGGAATTGTAGCGCTTAGGTACTTTATTCATCGCACTCGTGATAAGTCGCCCTGTAAGTTGTAAGAGAATATACATTTTTATGTAAGTCAGAGAATCATAAAAAAAAAACCAACACAATAAGCCGCACTGACATGAGAAAAATAAAATAAAATAAAATTACCTCTGCTTGTCTCTGTTACGTTTTGACAATCTTCTTCCGGCGTCATGTGTCGATAATGTATATCGTTTTGTATGCACACGATTTGTTCTAAGTTCTCGCATGTCAGTAGTCTTTACTTTTTCCAATTTCTCCATAAATCTAGAGATGAGATATGGACAATTCAAGTTACTCTCTGGTTCCCAACTGTCATGAGCCGGACTGAATCCTTTCCATCTGATTAAGAATTCACGAGTACCATTTTTCTTAAAATGCACCTCAATTATTTTTTCAACTTCAAATTCTTTCGCATTTTCTGAATCTTTCTCCTTATTTTGTTCTTCTCCTGAAAATATAATTTAAACAGATTTTCAAAATAAACAATATTACAATAGATATGAAAGAATGACAACAGAAAAATTTCTTGTGTTAACAAGATAACATACCATCCTCTGTGTCCTTTTTTGAAGTTTTAGATTTCTTTGTTTTGGTTGCTTTGGGCACACTAATGGTTTGAGATTCTAGTTCTTTCTCTTTTTCTTCCTCTAGATATTTTTTTATTAGAGTAGGACAATTCAGATCTTTCTCATTTTCCCAAGTATCGGCGGATTCTCCATATCCCTTCCATCGTACCAAAAATTGCCGACGGCCTTTAATGGTGCGAAGATTCACGAGTTTTTCAACCTGAAAAAGACCCATATACCTTCAACAAATGAAACAATAGTATTTATACTGTTGTGTTTTGACAATTTAAAAAAAAAAATAATTTCAGCAGAAAAAACAACAGACTTCGAAGCCTGAATGAAAATTGTAAAATCTCAATTCTTGTTCATCTCATCTTACACAACCAACAGTTGATAAACATAGAGAATTGTGAAAATAACGGTTAAAATAGTAAAAATAATGCTAAATAAAGTTATCAGTAATCACTGTTTGTGATAAATACCTACTTTTAGATTAATGATGTATCTAAAAATAAACTTCTGAGATAATAACTTCTCTCACTGACAATTTAGAGGTAAAAAATTTGCTATTAAGCGCCAATTTCTGTCAACAAATGATACAAAAGTAAACAAATGTACCTCGTATTCATCTTCCTCAGCACTGGATTTGTCGTGGCTGGAGGTAGATGCTGCCTTATCTTCCTTTTTTTTGCGTTTGTTGGGGGACGACTTTTGGCTCGGAGATGTTTTCTGGCCGTTTTCGCGCTCTTTTTCCGGCTCGTCCGACAGATTCTTCGCTTCGGCGTTGTCATCCGTTGCGTTGCGCGATGCGGAACGTCGCTTCGTGGCCGTTTTTCGTACGGTCGATGTCTTATTATTCTTGCCGGGTGTCCCGCTGTTGTTTACGCCATTTTCTTCCGACTCGTCTTCGCTGGTAGCCTCGGACTTTCGTTTGTTCCTCATGCTAAGTCGACGCATTTCGCCGCGATATTGTTGACAAGTATCTTACTTGCACGTACCACGATCTTTACAGCAGGAATTTTGGCTCTTCCTTTCGTTTTCCCTCCTTGTTTCTCCTACCCTTCGTCTCTGTTTTTCTCACCGGTTGTCTCTCAACTTCGTCAATTAAATACCGAAATGGACGCCTTCCCGCCACAGTAACGCTTAAGTCTGTTCTACAATAAGTCGTATGTCGTTATCGGGTGTCACCGGTCTTGTGTCGCCATCGGCTCATTGGTCCTATGGCCTTGGCATGACCAATGGCCACGACATAAGACTTATGTAGCGATAAACGACTGATTGTATAACAGACTTAATGACTGTTGATACGCAGTATACGTTACCGTGTTTGAACGTCTCGTAGAGAACGTCTCCTAGAGAACGAAATAACAGAAATAACACAACAGCAGAAGAGAGTTATGGTGAGGAATTAGCCAATTAAAGTAATTCCGTTTTTCTTTTCGAAGATTAAATGTAATCTGTTATGATTTTGTTATCGACGCGGTATTTTGAAGCGAGGTTAGTCGGTAAGATCATGTACCAACTACGCGATTAACAAAAATGCCATCTTTTTGATCAATTTGGTTCTGATCCGTGCTATGTGCGCGCGCTTCGCCCCTCACGCGTCGATACTTTGATTCTCGAAATTCGATTACTTCGATTCTCTCGAAATTCGATACTTCGATTCTTTCGACCGCGCGCTTCGATACACTCGAACTCGCGGGCAGTCATGACGGACGCGCGACGCGGACTGCAACTACGTTCGACTTGTTCCTGTATTTCTCGCGATTATTATCGTTTCGCGCGCGAATATCAGTCGTATTATGTGTATTCTAAAGTGTCGGACTAAGCGTGACTTGTAGTGATATGTAATTAGTGTTGCTGATAATCGTAATCGGCGAGTATACTGTAAAATTGTTCCGCGACCGCTCGCGCACGAGAAACAAAATGGCAGACGCGCGACGCGAGAAAAATTTCTTTCGAATTGGCACGTATTTCTCGCGATTATTATCGTCTCGCGCAAATAGAGTGAGTGTTGTAAAGTATCGGACGTTCCCATTGATAAGTAATTAGCATCGCGTGCTTGCTAATGACGGTAAAGAGACGAGCGATTGTATCGCAATCGTACGCGCTCTTGCGATGCGCGCACGAGAAACTAAATTTCGTGTCTTGTTGCAACTATACAAGTGCAAAAAGAGTAAGAGCAGTTTCAAAATTCCTGATTGCCGAGCAATATTACTACAGCAGGATAGAGTAAAATCAAGTAAGTACAACTCCTTAAATCATTATTTGCTGCTATTACTATCAAATGATACAAAATTAGTCTGTGTTTTGCGCTTTTACAGGCATGTGAATAGCAAGCTGCTGCAAGCGTCGATTTGATTTATTTTGAGAATTAAACTGGCCAATCGATGGATCCAGAAAAGAGAACAAAAAGAGGTAAAAAATGAAAATCTGCAACTTTTCATGCAATATAATTGTGTGTAATTGTCAAAAAAAGAAAAGTTTAGCTAGCAGCATCAGAATTCATGGAGAATATTCAGGTATTATCTCCTTTTACATTATTATTTGCTGCTATTTGCTTTATAAATTTTATTTTATTGTTTTAAAACATTTTTATACATAAAGTTACAGTATAAAATATATAAAGGTGGTTAACAGTACACAAATATATGTATGAAAAGTTGTAATTTCAAAAAGTATTTTTACTTCTTATTCTTACTGTTTTATTAAAATTTATAAATCAGAGGTGTGTTACATTCGCGAATCATTGTTGCTGAGTATACATTCACTTTACTCTTGTATTTCGAGATCAATACGATTTTACTCACTGCTTATACTCTCGTTTCGTCGTCCTGACAACGTTGCCACAGCAATCAAAACCAGTGTAAGCTGCAGAGCGTTTTTATCCATTTTTTCTCTTTGTACTCAGTTTTTATTAAGCTTTTATTGTCTGACGTTCTTTTTTCTTATCAAACAAATCTTTATCGAGATGGCTAAATTTGTGAATTATTATGAGAAGCCGTTACCTCATATTAGTTTGCCGGACTGGTACGGCAAACAATGGGAGCTTCAACAGAACGCGAATGCCAGGAGATCCGAGGCCTGTCAATTACGCAGTTCGAGCAGAAGTGCTCGTTCTGAAGCAACTGTAAAAATAAAATGGGACACATACCTAAACAATTCTCGATTAGCGGACAGGTAACTGCGAATTATGTATTTATCGAAATTTATTTTAAGATTTATCAAATCCGCATTTTAAGATTTTTCTCTCTAGTGTAATAAAAATTACTTATAATTAAATCGCAAATGATCTTACTTGTATAAATACCGAAAAATGTACGTTTTGATCACGAGATTTGAAAATAAAATATTATTCTGTCAGAGTAACAGAATTGTCAAATTGGAAGGATGTGTTCGACAACTTGTTACAAAAGTTGTCAAACGAAATGTGCTTGTTGAACAATGAGAAAGCTACCACGGAAAAAGACATTGAAAGTATTAACCATCCGTTACAAATTGCCAACAAATGCATCTCAATTAGAGACTGTCGTAGAAAAACTGAGCTCACGTACGATGAGGCTGACGTGGAACTGAAAAAGGAGCTCTGCATGATTGCGAAGATTCAGGAAACGTTTACGCAGAGGTGATAAAAACCGTTCAAAAACGTTTTCCGAAGTTTTACTTACATCTATGTATACTGCGCAGAGTGCACGACGCTTGGGAAAAGCTAAATTCCTTAGAAAGCATTAGATATAAACTCAATGTCGATATAGAGGACAAAAATAAATCTATCGGAATAGATAAGGACAATCTGGAACTGGATCACACTTCCGCAAATTTAAGTCACAAACCAACTACATCGTCGTCAACTGGAAAAACGAAGTAAACACGTTAAGATACAAAATAGCGTAACTGCATATGCATAGCATAAAACTCTCCAATGAGCATCTAAAAGTGTAAAATCGTCATATTGATTTACAAAGCTCAACATAAAACTACGGTGAATGCTCATTGATCAAGTTGATCTTATGCTATGCGATTTTATGTCTGATGGTCTTTACTTTGTCGTATATATATAATTTTTATATTATAGTTAATTTGTCGCGCTTATCTCGTTTTGCTTCGACACAGTTCAATCACGCACGAGATCTGGTTGGACCAATGTCTCTCTACTAAAATGTTGTTGGAAAACGAATTGCACGACTGTTACACCTTCCGCGAAGCTATGCGCGTAATGAGAGAATGTGCGTGGAACGATATTAGAGGTCAACAAGAAGCGACAGATTACATCTTGAGGAAGAGAATTTATCAAACGCAAAAGATCAAAAACGAGTTAGAATGGCAAAAACTCAAGGTTTCTCCGCAGCTGTTTTTATTTTTATCTATAAATTTTAATTGCATCGGAAGAAAGGAGTGCGAACAAATTATATTGAAACATTATATGGAACGTTAGATCAAATATGCGACAAAAACAAAACAGATTTTTCTCATTCATATGTTGTTCAATCAAAATAGGTGCAAAAAGAAATCGAAATGGTCGATAAGGAAATGAATAAGTTGGAAGAAATGTTGGCGAATAAAATAAATGTGTTAAAATGCGCCGAGACACGGTTGGAAAATCGCGCTTATCGACCTGCATCGGAACTCTGTAAAGACGAAGTGGAATTAGGTTTGAAGAACGAAGTATTAAGTTTTAAACAAACCGAGGAAGATTTAATCAAAATCCTCGAGCATGTAAAGTACGTATATTTTTTACAGTGCGATATTGTTGATGTGATTTCGAATTGCTGGACATTTTGGTTCATATTAATTTTCGAATAAAATAAAACAGTTTGACTCTCGGGATCTTTATATTCCAGATCGAGCCACAACAGTTTAAAATCTCTGCTCGCGCGCATTGACAAAGATTTGGAAGATAAACAACATTCTTTAAACACCGACGTTGTGTGTTTGGATACGAGGTCGTCATTGAAAACAGAAAACAAATCGGAATTGAACAACGAAACAGACTGTAACATCGTACTGACGCGTATGGAGAAAGAAATTCCAATGGAATCGTAACTTCATCATTATTTTACGCTTTATTCAATTTACTTTTAATATAAGACATCAAACACTTTCACTTTTCTATCTCTGTAGCGTGAAAATACTTGTGTTATTTAAACAAATATATATTCAGTTTTAAATCAGAAACTGTGCGTGCTCACGTGTAGGTTTAAACAAAATGCAATTTACATACAGACTCAATTTCGATTTATAGAGTATTTATAAGTCGGATTTATAACAAGTGCGAGTCGCAACATATTTTATAGTGTATTATATAGCTATTGATATTTAATGAGACACAGCAAGAAACAGAACCAGATGTAATCGACTGGAAAGGTTTATGGATATGGCTCGCGATAATAACGGAAACAGGTTGCCGTTGTGGATGTAGGCCTTGCTAAACTCACCCGAGTATCGCTAGATGACGTTCGCTGTCCGTTGTTGCTATTATGGGTTTGATTACGATGACTGATGTTGTTAAAAAATGTCCAGACCATATACATTTTTTTATTTGTATAAGTAATTTAATATCTCTACTATATATAGAATCTCTCTTTCTTCTTTAAATTATATTTTTAATCTTACGATCGATCCTTTCTCTCTCTTTTTCGAATACTTAACAATATTAAATCATAAAACTCAAACTCTGAGCCATTGTATGCACGAATGTTCAGGTATGTGTGATAAAAAGATAATGGATTTTTTTTTTAATATATATAAAGTTTAAAACCAAATCTATAGAAAAAAAAACTTGATGCTCAACCAGTAGATTGTCTTACCAGTCTTGTGACGAAAAATTCTAAGATAAAATAATGCATATAAACGTACCACACACATTATACAGAGATATATGTATATGTATATATATAATTGTATATTTAAATTACACAACACACACACACACACAAATTACAACGTTTTGTAAAACATTATGGACAAACCGTGAGAAGTCGAGAATAGGCGGTGCATACAAAATTCGATTAGCGTACTTTTTTTAAACCGCGTTCGTCGACTCTATTGCTGCGTTATATTTGTAAATGAGGTATATTTCGTATTTTAAAAGTAATTGTGTAATATAAAGTCTCGGGAGCGGGGACAAGTTGGAACGTGGAAAATCGATGATCATTGAGGAAAGGACGAAACGGGAGAAAAAAAAGGAGTCAAAAATGCGAAAGAAGAGCAAAATGAATGGAGGTAATGTGAGATGTGAAAAAAAAAAAACCAAAGAACAACGTGTGTCGTATTACGATACAACAAGTTGAAAAACAACGACGATAATAATTCGAACGAATCGATCTCTTTTGAAATTACATGCGCGAGAGAAACGGGATAAGGTGTAGTAAATAGATACAGACAAATATAAATAGATATGTTACTTCGTTTTTCGTCTAACACTCGACTAAAGTCAACTAACGCAACGATCCGATCGATCGAACTATTACAATTAACAATTGCGCGCTGTATACAAAGCGGCGGACTATACAGACAGAATTTTTGGCCTCCTGCGCGCTCTCCCCGAGAATAGGACATTTGCATACTTGTGTCGGAACGTAACGGAATGTCCAAAACGCGAAATTGCTTTTCGCTGACGCTTACTCGTTCTTTCTCTCTTGCTCTTCCTTCCTTCGTATCTTTTTCTCTTAGTATAGCGCGTCGTCTCTCTACAGGGACAGATGGTAACTTTTTGGGACCCGAACCCCACTTCCAAGATATTAAAGCAATATATTCTTCGTCTATCTTAGTTTCAAATAAAAAACTAAATAAATAATTAACGGGAACATAATTTTTTTGAATAAAATTACTTAAATTGCTCGCGGTAATACACAAAGGTTTTTAGAAGCGAAATTCTCTGTAGGTTTCTGAAAAAAATATCGAAAAAATTTAATTTTTAATTAAATAAGAGTATTTTTCTTAAAGAGAAATATGTTCTATAGAAAGAAACACGTGTGATGAGTAAATATTTTCGCAAAGTGTCCAAAGATTTGAGAGTATACTTGTAACTATAATTTATTCGCGTCCCTGACGAACAGTTACATCTCTTGCGTTTTCCGTGCGAAAAAAAACACGCTGCTCTGGGCGCTTACCTGCAAAAGATTTTATGTCTTTTTCACGAAGCACAGTGAAACGACGGAGAGCGATGGATCGGATCGGATCGGAGAGGGAGCGCGTGCGAAAACCGAGTTTTATTCCCGGCCCATCGCTCCGCGTAATATTACAGATAACGTTACACACTATAGCGCTACAGGGCTATCGGAGATGCATATCTTTTGTTCTCTTTCTGTGTGGTTTTTTTTTTACACGTATACACAAGCACATATATATATATATAATTTAACTCGTGTGTAAAATAACGCATATAAATACACACTCGTATACATCAGCACAACGTTCGAGAGCGCAACATTCGCATGCTCGTCACATACAATACACACAGATACATACATACATACACACATACCTTATCTCTTTTCAAGACTCTACGCGAATTTGTACATAAGACGCATCACGATATCGTGTCACTTCTTACATACAGACGTGATAACGACGAAGCGTGATACTCGCTCTATTTATCAGTTTCTGCTATCGAGAAGGTTCGGTAAATATCGAGGTGAAACTTCGCGTTAGCGACGACTATCGAAATGACGCGGAGTGATGCGCGCGCGCGCGAGAGAGAAACGCGGATTAAGCTTCCTCAACTTTATAAGCTCGCGACCGTGCAATACGATCGTTTACACGCCAAACAGGATATTTCGAGTTGCAGCCAGCTTCGAGATAGCGATAATTTCGTGATAGTGTACAGTTGTAATCTGGCAAATCATTTTCGCTGGAGATTTTCGAGAGCATCGGAATGCGACGGGCCGTGGTGAGTCAGATATGTACGAAGCAAACAGATATTTTTTTTTGATTATCGAAAGAAAACAACTTTAGAAGTATCTTCTGAGATTATGTTAAAGAGGAAGAAAATCTGATTGAAAACTTCTTGATTTTACATGCAAAAAAATGTGAAATACAAACATTTATAAAAATTCAAATTCGACCAGTTCGATCCAGCCGTGATCCAATTGTTGTTCGTGGTGAATCAATTTTTGAAAAATTACAAGAACACCGCCAGATACGAAATACCTCTGTGTTTTCCTTCGTACTATCCGACGACTCGAGTCTACCTTAATGTGAGATCTCTCTGACAGCTATCGAACGGGGATCGTAACGTCCCCCCACTCACGATTGAGTGAATATATATATGTATATATATATATATATATATGTACAACGCTATGACGAAATATTTCCTCGCGATCACCACCCACACCGAGGATGTTGTTTCATCATAATCGCTTAACCCGACAGTAGGTGAGCGTATAACCGAAGCGATTGAGTCGAGATGGTTTTTCGCTTCGAACGTTCGATCCATGCTCCATTGTTATGTATTGCGGAGCAATAAGATTAGTCTATCGGGTATTGAAATACATGTGTCGAAGACCGCGACAAAAAATTTTTATTATAAACAGCGATACAGCGAAAATTAATTGCACGCGAATCGTCCGCGAATTTGTGATCGCGAAGATCGATCCGGGAAGCAGCTTCGTCTATAAACTTTGTTATAATTTTTCAAACTCGGCGCGATGTCATAGACGTTGCTCTGTTTAAAACCACCACACACATGTACTTGAGACATTTAAAGAAACATATACATATTTTTTGGTGATCGTCGATTTACAATAAATCGAAAGCTCCGCGCGTCTCGAGAAATCTGAATGGCGAAAAACCACGTAACGCACCTCCAACACAGGTAGTCGAGAAGCAAACGAACGGAAAGCAAAGGAGAAAAAAAAAACTCCTTTCTTCTTTCTCTCATTTTCTCTTCCTTTTTCTCTCTCTCTCTCTCTCTCTTTCTCACTTGGTGTGCTGCTTTGGGAGGTGCCGCTTCATGTGCAGCGCGAGATGATCGCTCCTGGCGAAGGAGCGCTCGCAGACCGCGCATTTAAAGGGCTTAGCCCCGGTGTGCTTGCGGTAGTGCCGCGTCAATTCATCGCTCCTGGCGAATCGCCACTCGCACTCCGGCCATTGACACTGATACGGTTTCTCGCCTGAAACAAGCCAAGAGAAAAGATACGAAGTTAGAAAATCACGCACAGTAGTTCAACTCACGCAATCACGCATTGTTGTCGGATTAATATATGAATGGCTGCAACTAATAAGTTGCTTAAATGTATTAGAGAAATTAGAGAAACGTGGCAATTCTGACTTTCTCGACTCCGAGATACTTGACTCCGAGTGTCTCGTTAAAAACAACGCGCAAAATTGACTTCTAAGAACTACCGATATTGATTTTCAAATTGGTATTATTATTTCGCTTTGCTTATAAAGCGACAGTCGTGGGACCAGAGACTTTTTTTTTCGTTTATCTCAAAAAATCACTTAAAAACAACACACGATCGACGCGTCACGAGATCCATATTGACTCGATTTTCGCATGTATCCCACAAGGCGAGAGGATGCCGTTTGAATTTCGAGACGACCTATTAGAGAACAAAGCGTTGCTCTTTACAAAGATAGAACTACGGGATGTGGTATACTTAGATATTATATATATATATATAGATCTTTCTTTCTCTCTCGTCGCGCCTCTCAGCTGCGAGAGATGCAGCGCAGCGGTGTGACCTTTAACTGTACCTGCATGCCGCAACACGCTCACCTGTATTCTAGCGCAATCGCGGCGGCCGAAGCGAGCGACCGGCCGAATGCAACCGGCTAATGCGAACCACCAACATGCCCGCATTCCGCTTAACTTCGCCGGTTATCGGAGAATGCGCCTTCCCGATTGTTAATATAATTGTTATTACCGCCGATGGCCGTTTTAACCTTTATTAAACGATGGGATTAAGAGCTCGCGCGCAATTTCACGACATGATCGCAACAGATGCGCGCATCGAGAACAGAATAAGTTCGCGGTCAGTAAAACTTATAACGAGATAATCGGCGCTCGGTGAAGATATATAGAACGCGCGTTTGTACGGTCGGAAAGAATTGTAAGTCCGCGCGGATTTCCCATCTGAACGATTTTATTCCGGTTTTTTGAACGATCTCTCGCGCTCATCAACTCGTTCTCTTTGTTTATTGCCTATCGAAATTGATCGTCTCTGCGAGTTGCGTTTGCGAATTCGATCGCGACGAAAGATTCTTTTCGCGATCATGGTGTAAAAAGCGAGTTCGAGCGAGTACGGGCGCGAGTGAGTAAAGACGCTCAAGGTGCAAGGATCGACAAGGGACCCGGAGCGGAGGGACAGCCGAGAGGGTCGGGGGAGCACAGCAAAGGAGAAGAAAGAACTCGATAGCTGAGAGATACACCCACGCATCCTCCTAGCTCGTTCCTGTCCCTCTCGCGCGGAATACGAAGACGACTCTAACCGGTCCTCGCGGTCGCCGCCGCCGCCGCCGCCCTGCGCCACGCAAGAATTGCATTCAGCGCGCTGCAGCAGCACATCTCGCTGAGAGCCACGCGACGCACAGCCCAAGGAACGGTACTACCACCACGAGCGCCGTCCATTTACGGTATCGCACGTTCACGTGAGAATTCTTCTCCCTGCGAATTTTCGCCGCGAGATTAAGCGATCCTCGAACGAAACGATGTCTTTCGCGCGTTTAGTTTGCTTCACGATCAGATCGAATTAGATTCTATTAAAAAAAAAGTATCTTGAAATTGATTTATACAATATTTTGACAGAAATATAATTGCGGCGAAAAAAATCAAGAGTTTTTAATACGATTATAAGTCAGATACACTTTAAAGCTTTTTCAAACCATCGACTTCTTTGCGATACCTAGCACAAGTTATTGTGAAATCGAAGAGACAACTGGCAATTTTTTTTGTTTTTTTTACGTCGCATGGAGCGCGCGCGACGTCTCCGCGAATCGTGCGAGTCGATCGGTCGATCCGGCGACACCCACGAGGCCTCCAGGCGTCCTCGTTAATTTTGGATCACTTTCACCCAGAGAGCCAGCCAGCGGCACACACGCTCCACACCGCGTGCGGAAACAAGTTGCTTTCCAAATACGCTTGCTAACCCTACTTTGCTCCAGATTTCTTCAGCCAACGGGCTTTCTCGCGAAGCCCAGTTTTTTTTTTATTAGCTTCTCCAAGATAACGCTCGAGACTCGATTACCTCACAACGTTCGAAAAGATTTCAAAGGTCGGAGCGGATTGAAACCGTCGCGATAAAATCTGAAGAAAGCGCCGAAATTCAATCGAACTACAAGGTATTTTTACACGATGACGTAATGATGTATCTAATCGTGTACACGTGTACATGTGTGTGTGTGGTATGTTTTAAAATAATATTACAGATGTTGAGAATTCTTGGAGCAACTTGTTTTGAATAATTAAATGCGCGCTATATAAAACTAAATATGTAAAAACTGATCTACTAGTTGGACAGACTCACGCGACTTTAGAATCGAATATCTCCGTGAAAAATCAATATTTTTTAAATTTTGTTTTTTGAATCAAACGATTCTATGTACGTCGATAAAAAAAAAGTTGAAAAAATCTCTAGTAGTTCAAGCGTTAAAAAAAAAATTAATTTTTACTACAGACACCGGTTTGCAATTTTTGAATGGAAGATCCATGTCTGTCCGCGAAGAGTTAATAAACATTATATTATTTATATTATACAAATAAATATAAAATTGATTCTTTTATGCTGTCAAATTGTGTGATAAATAGATAACATCTGTAAATATTTTTATAAAACAATTAATTGTATCGTCTTGACTGACAAACTTGTATTTTCGTACAACATATAATGAGATGTGTGCGCTGATGAATTAATAACAAAGTCGACGTTGAACATACCGCTTGTGGCATGGCACATTCACAATAGTGCGGCGAGGGTTCATTCACGAGTCGTCTGACTGACTCGCGCGCGCGCGCAAGAGAGAAAGAGAGAGAACACCACGTGCCCCCCTTGACTTCTCCGCCGCCGAAGAAACGTTCTCCGTCTCACAGCACGCCTCTGTCTCGTTCGAGTTCGCGCGACAAATTGAAATATCCTCGCATAATCTCGCGAATCGATCGATTCTCAACAGATCGATCGACGGAACATTTGTAAGAAACTGATCGACGTACACGTGCGCGTCGTGGCGAATTGTAATAACTGTTAACCATTGTTAACGCATCGCGAACGTATAGAACAAGAATTCATGTGTCAAATTGTGATGATGAGATTTTATAATCGCGACACTCACAAACGAGATAATTGCATTACGAAAATAATTTCGGAAACGTATCGCGCGATAATATTTTAACACGCGATATCCTGCCTCTTTAGTTCTTCTAATTGATCGGTGAATTATTTCCATTTGATTTCGTGCGCATTCTATATAGTGCGCGCGCGCGCGCGCGATTTGCTTGTTTCGATCGATTTGTTCGAGGTGATGACACGCGAGTTTACCGCAAAAACCTAGCGAGATATCAATTCGAAAGTGGTACATCGCACTTAAGATGCCTCCGGCTTGCATTCCGCGAGACTGCCGCGCGCGTAGGCACGTGTGCGGGAAGCATATTTCTCTCTTTTTCTCTCTCTCTCTCTCTCTCCCTCCCTTTCTCGCTCTCTCGCGCAAACTTCTACGTGTGTGGGAACCGACATGAGTATTTCACTCAGGTAGCACATACGGCGCGCTGTTGGTGTTGGGACGTTCGTGTGTTTCGATGTGTTGGCTTTGCAGAGCTTGAACACGGAGATAGGATGTGGGTCGGTCGCTAGCTTCGCTCTCTCTCTCTCTCTCTCTTTCTTTCTATCTCTCTTTCTATGAGGCAAAGAGCGGAGAGTCGCATACCACTAGAGTTTCGTGCGTCCCTTATAACGTTTACATATGATAGAAGCGTCTTTGCACGACGGTGCACGTAAGCAAGGAAAGGGAGACATATAGAAACGAAGAGTGAAAAAGAGAGAGAGAGAGAGAAAGATGGGGAGAAGAAAGGAAAGAAGAGGAAAAAAAAGAGAAAGAGAGGGAGAGACGTTCGGGACCGCGCCCTGCCCACGCGCGAGCGACCCGGCGCGCTCGACCTCGCGCTTTCGAACTCTTCTCGTCTCTCGCTTCGTAGATGAGCTACATACCTAATTACCAGAGAATACACGGAGGCCCCTCCCCCTTTAATTTTAGCGCCCGCTCGCTCGTGTGTGTTAACAGCGCGGCATACGTGATCCGCCGGAATATACAGTGCATTTTCACTCACCCGTGTGTATCCGCTGATGAGCCTTCAGATGCGAGCTCTTCGTGTAGACTTTTGTACAACCTGTGGGAGAGAGAGAAAAGAAGAAGAGTGTTTTTTAAATGCGATCTACAAGCTTTCTGTCCGTAAAGAATATAAGTAAATGTCGTCAGGTCTCAATAAACCAAAGTTTTTACCTTGCGTTCCAACGCTTGCTCACCTATAAAATCGCAGTGGTGCACCCGGCGCTTTTCCAGTTCCGGATTATTTCGCCGATTGAACTTGGCCGTCATCGATGGCGGCTGGATCCTGTGGGCCGGATTCAGAATCGGGCCCGGTTGCGGATACGGCGGCGGCGGTGTCCGTCTGGGTGGACCGGCGCCGATTGGCGAACCGGGATCGGAGATCGGTGGCGTAAGCGGTGAAATATACATCAGCCTCGTCATCGAGCCGTAGAGCGGCGATGTCGCGTTGCCGCTCCCCTGGTGATGACTCGTCGTCGACGATTCGCTGTTACCGTTGCTGCTGCTGTTGTTGTTGTTACTCGCATTGTTGCCGCTACCGTTATTGCTACCAGTGTTGTTGCCGTTCGCGCTATTATTATTAACAGTCCCGCTGTTGTTATTGTTATTATTATTGTTGTTGTTATTGTTGTTATTGTTGGGGTAACTTTTGAATAGCGCGGTCGTCGTCGTCGTCGTCGTCGTCGTTCGATGATGAACGACGTGCGGAACACTGGAGACGTTCGGGAAGTGGTTTTGCGCGGGATTTGCGGCCGGTCCCTCGAGGAGATGCAGGGTCGGGGGTGGCGGCAACGGTTCCGTCTTGATTTCCACCGGCGACAGAACCGGCGACGGCGTCACGTCGTGCGCCTCCATCTTCACGTGGGACTGCGAGCCGAGCATGTCCGCGTTCTCCGGGTCGAGTTTTTGGATGCTCGACGTGATGTCCTCCCAGAGCGGCGGCCTGAGAAACACATCGTCGTCCTGGCCGCCGGACGTCGGCTGGCTCCTGGCGGAGACGAAACTGGCCTGCGGTCGGCACACGGTCGCGGCACCGCCGACCTCAAAGAAGTCCTCCATGTGCACCGACGACGGCTCCCGCGCGTCCCTGACGTCCGACTCATCCTCGTCGAGTCTCTGCAGACGATCGAGATCCTGCCTGCACAGCAACGTGTCCAGATCCGACGTCTGCTGAAGACAGAAAGAATAAGGACTCGTCGTGTATAATTATGGAACCGTCGGCCGTTCTAGCGTTAAAGGTTGTAAATGCCGAGGAGAGAAGGGATATATCATGCACGGAGGGCGAGTGACTTGCGGTATGGTGATACACGCGACGCGTTAGTCCTCGGGACCCCGTTAACATGCGCAACGCCGACGTCTCGCCCTACGACGTCCGCAACAGCACGCGCGATCGAGGAGGCGCGCGAGGAAAGGGAGACGAAACGCGGGAGGCTGGCGATGTCGCGTCATCCTTTGCATGATTTGTACACGAGCAACGCCGCCCTCACGCCCGATGGTATACACCACTCGTGCTCGCTCCCTTCCTCCTCTTCCCCTCTTCTCTCTGTCTCTTTCTTCACTTGTCGAAAGACGACGAGTGCCGCCACTTGAACCGATGGCGATGGAGAAGTCGATACACGTTGTCGGTTGTTGTTTTCGCGCCGGAAACTTATTGAGTATCGAGCGGAAAGTTGACGGAGTTACGATAATGTATCGAAACGTTCTTTTTACGGCTTTTATATACATATTCGTCTCTCTCTCTAAAATCGCACACACACGGCGAGCTTTTGTTACTTCTGATCGCGGGGCTTTTGCCGTGCTCTCGCGGCTTGCGCGGAGTTCGCAGTGATTTATGAATTATTTACACAATGAATAATTCATCGCCGGAGAAGATTGGTACACTCGCGACACTCGATCCGTACATGATATGCAATTTGAAAAGGAGTTTGTGTCTTGCGCGCGAGGCAAAACATTATACTTAAAAAAAAATCTGAAAAATCTCTCTTTCTCTCCCTCCCTCGCGTCTCGAAGATACCTGCCGACTTTACGTGAAAAAGATCAGCGAATAGATCGGCGAGAAGAGAACTTCGGCGCATCCTCGCGACTAGAAAAAAATCGAATCGGAGAATTCGAGTCCGAGAGAACGTTTCGCAATTTTTCTTTCTCGCGATTCGTCGGTCAGGGCGGCGGGGATCTGCCTCTTTTCCTGTGGTCTCTCGTCCTGGTGTCTCTTTCTCGCGTTGCGATGATAATGATAGTGCGGATCGTGCGAGCAAAGTTCGTCCATCCGGCTATTAATGCGCGTAATCATAGAGCCAGGGTCGCCGGTGTTAATAATGCGTTTTCGAATCTGTCGGAGCGAGCGCACGAACACCCACGCCGCGTCGATACTGCGTCGTCATTATATATACCGGAATACGTTGACGTGTGTGCGTGTGTGCGTGCACGTATACATATACACGCTCGTCTACTCCCACGCGCTCGCGTCCATGAGCGCATATACGCGGCTGCGTTTAATATATCCCTCCCCGCTTGATTATTCCAGTTGATCGCGAGCTGGTTTGTTAATCGCGCGCACCAACAACGACGATGACGGACGTCGTAATCGTCCTCGGAAAAGGAATGATTTTTTTTTTTTTTTTCCACGACTAGAGAGCGCGAGCCAATAAATCCACTTCGCCGCTTATTCCGGGCGAACGCGAGATATCCGTTCTCCTGCGACTTGATTAGCATGCCGTCAATGATATACCAGAGAGCAACCGAGAGAACCTTTTCTCGCTTAATGCCGTCGGTTGCTGCGTTAGCGGATTCGCGTGAAAAATCTCGCGGGAAAGAATTGAGAGAGATTAAAGGGTAGTCAGAAAAAAAATAAAATGCCAGAGATAAAACAATTGGCCATGGGCACAACTCGTCTCTCTATAACATGTAATAGAATCAGAAATGTAATAACAACTTTTTTTCCGAGGCAGAGTGGCGACGGAAGATATCGCAACAAGTTTCCAAGAATTTTCTCGCTCTCTTTCAAATAAATAAAAATGACAAATAAAAAATAGCGTGAGAAATTTATTTAAAATGTACTCGAGTTCATATCAGATTATGTAACATCTTCGGCGCCTATTCGATACGATGCTCTCCGATAACGGCGCGAAATGCCGATAATACTCGAGTCGCGTACTTCATTATTATATCAGAAGCGGATTATCGAAGCGAAGCTTCACGTACAGCTAAGCGACAACGTGATCTATGAGAAATGCGGATTAATTGGAGGAATCTAGACAATATGTATGCAATAACGCGAGACGCCATGCTGTTTCGCGGCGAGGAAACGCTGCGCGTAGCGCGCAGAAGCGTACAGACTCGCCGAATCAATCTGGGGAGGCCACACCCTCTGACCTAAAGCCGTATTATCACGATAAACGCCCAGGAAAATGTCAGCCATGAAGCCGCTCCGAAGTGTCCTCGTGCGCAAGTCTCTCCACCGAAATGCGCTTATCATCGTTACATACGCGCCACCGCGAATAGACCACCGCGCTCGATATCACGCGCGATCGCAATCACGCTATCCGCTTCGAATAAATACATTTTTTCGAAGAAAGCGCGGCAACATGACATGTAAAAATTGTATTTCGCGTAATCTCTGAGGGATGTAACTTGTGGTAAAAAAAAAAAATCGCAAATATAAGCCTGTCTTTTTCAATTCTTTGAAAAACGATCTTCGCACAAAGATTGACATCGAGGTGACAATCCTGATGGTCGCGTCGTGCGTTGGAGACACATCGCATTCGCGAAGATAGAACACATGGAATGCACGGCGCGAGGTCCTTCGCGCATCCTCCGTTGTTTCTCTCTTTCTCTCTTCTCGAAGGAGGGCCGTGTGCATTCGTGTGGCGCGGCGGCGGCGGCGGCGCGGACACGTAGATTCTATCTCTCGTCCATTCAGCCGCCTAGGTAATAAAACTCCCGCGTCCATTATTTACTTGCATTATCGTTACTTTACGCCCACGCGGACGCGCCGTATTTATGGTGAAATTATTCAGCATTATTTCGCGGATATGAATAAGATGATGGCGGAGATACGGCGCCGCGCCACGCGATGCGCGGCCGTATGCAATTCGCGAAATCTTTCACAGAGAGACGGAAAGCGCGAGATTGAGCGCGCGTTCTTTTGCAACAACACCGCGGGGAGGGTGTAATCGCGCGCGATCGAGAGATCCGATCGATCGCGAACGATCGAAGCGCAAAGAAGAAGAAGAAGAAGACCGAATTCAACCCTCCCCGGTTTTTGCGCTATATATACGCACGCGATAGGCAATAAAGCGAGCCATCATCGACATTATCACCGCGTGACGAGATTGCCGGAGTCGATATTTCGGCCAATCTGTTGGAAACCCCGCCGGAAGCGACGGTCTATCTTCTAAAAGTATGGCCGGTGGTTGAAAGGGGAGAAAATCGATAATCTCCCGGCATATCGTTGCGCAAGTGCGCGCCTCTGAAAGGATGGCGCGCGGCGGGATTAGGATGAGGAGGCAAATGGCAGCAATGGCGGCGATGGCCGCGTTGGTATATAGAGGCACAGGAGGAGAGAATATCATTGTTCTCTGTATACATTTCGTAAGTAGATTGGTATTTGTGATGCAAGTCAAGCTGCCGCCGCGCTGCTGCTGCTGCTGCTGCTGCTGCTGACCTTTAAACGACTTTCTTTTAGGCTACGCGTGACTTGATCTCGGAACTCGATTCTCTCCCCCCCTCGTTGTCGTTCCCCGCGCGACGACGCAAGAAGTGATACGTGCACCGGCGGTATCGCGCCCCGAGTTCGCGTAACGTCCAACTCTGATCTTATGCGATCTATGTATATACATATACACGCGTATGTGTGTGTATGTGTGCATTATTATTGCGCGATATCTCTGATTCCCGAGATGTCAGCTCGCGCTCTATGAGCCGCGTACAACTGCGCGCGAGTTCCGTGTGCGATTCCGAGATATCTACTCCGGTCGCGTTCTCTACACAACTAATTACTTGGTACACGAAGACAATTTCTTGCGCCGGAGTTTTATATATATATATATATATATATCTCTCCGTATAATCAAGCCCGAACAATCTACTTAATAGGATTATTCTTTTGTGTTTCGAGGCATTAAAGCGCGCATGTACGTTGCACAAATAATTATTCCGAAGTCTGTCTCAATACGGGGCGCACGATGTGCGATTTGGCTTGATTTATCTCTAAGTGCTCTCGACTGATAAAAAAAAAGATGACGAATCCTCGCGACGAATTATCGCGACTCGACGCGCAATCGGCACGTCTCTGCGATCTGTCGTTGTTGTCTCGTCGTTGTGACTCGCACGTCCAAAAAAACCAACTAACTTCCCGGCCGGAAAATTACTTAATGAATATGGACATGCGATGCTTTATGTCATATTAAAACGTGTTGTTGTGTATACGCGGGCACGTCCTTTCGCGGAGCCAAGTTTGACAAGCACGCTCGTGTTACCTCGGCACGTGGCACACGCGCGCCACGCCGGACCCTTTTCGACCCTTTGTGGGGGTGCCCACGTGCGATGGTCGCGCGATAGTTCCGTCGCTGTTTGTCCACAACCATTTAAACGAATCGATTCTGCGCGACGTTATGATCGAATTAACCGGAGATCTGCGATGACGTAGGTTAATCGCCGTCATAAAAGTCATTACATCATTATTATTGCTTCAATATTAGCGTTATTCATTTTTCTTAAATGCGAGAACAAATATACGATGATTAATCGATTACACACACATTCTCTCTCTCTCTTTCTCTCTTTCTCATGACGTTTCTTGCCAAATCGTTGATTATGAATAATAGACATTTTTCCTTTTTTTTTTTTTAATATAATCGAACATATTTGATTGTCAATTCTTCTCCTCATCGTCGCCTACTCCCTCCCCTCCTTCCCGCCCTAACCGGTCGAGAGACCGCACTTTTATTCTCGTTTCTTCGGCTCGCCACGGCATGGCACGCTTCATCATCGATCTCTCGCATTGTTAGACGCTCGTCTCACGCGATCCGCACATCCTGCGGATCCACTCCCCTCATTAGGACACCTTGGGTCATATATTATCTCGTGCGTCCGCGCGCGCATTCTACGGAACGCATAAATCCAGATGCAACGACGAACAAGCGCGATTAATGCACTGGAAAACCGCTTCCCGGAGTCATTCGGAGTCAATAGTTTTAGATGATCGTAAGAAGCTGGAATTTTCTTACTATAGGTAAGGCTTAATTAATATTAATGACCGTCGTAAATGCGAAAAAAAGAGCTCATTTTTCACTCCGCATCTACATTTTCTGTCGCGCGAGTGGAAAAAAAAAATCCAAATGATCTACGATTCAGATCACATAAATCTGTCTGAAGTGGCTCCCCTCCTCTCTCTCATCTTTCTTGAACAAAAAAAAAAAAAAAAAAAAACGGTAAATATAAACTGTGTGTTGATTCGAATCTCGTCACGGTCATCGATGATTCGTCACCGCATTACCCTCCGTCTCGCGCCGCGTGTAACGCGGCAAATGTTCGCCAGAAGATTATCGTTATCGACTCTTCACGGTTTCGTTACGCAAGCAACGCGCGGCGATCGAGCACTCGGCGAGAGTGAGTCACTCTCGTCGACGAAAGCCGCCGACTCGCGGCGGGATGATCCCTTTGGCGAAATCACCGAGATCACCACTACCACCACCACCTCCTCCGGCTGACTCGCTCACGACGTTGGCGCATTAACGTGATTACACGCTACGTACCGCGCGGCCTGGAGAAACTCGAGGAGTCAGCTGGTGGTGTGTGTTGCGCGCGCGTCAAACTTCCGTGCTACCTCGCCATCCCCTTTGTAATTTGCACCTGGTATTCCGATTCTATCTGCGCGCACGATTCCGATAACGTCGCCGAACGAGGCCACGCGGATATAATCTCGATATTTCTCTTTTTTCTTTTCGTTAAATTACGGACGAGTACATTTTTTGAACTAAACTCGTGAAACGACACACGTGTATATATTATTTACGCGAGTTTGTGTAAAGACGTCAAGACGTGCGTTTTGTTTTTTTTTTTTTTCGACAAACCTGCGGCACGAAATTAGATTTGAAACAACAATTTAAGTCAATTTACGAGAGAACGCGAGTCGCCCTTGCAATTATGTGAAAAGTCAGAACTATGGGAAACGAACGTTTATTAGAAGAGCGGACGGAAGACATCTCGTCGTGTTGACGAAAGTAATAGCGCGGTTGTTCCGGTTCGTAGGATCGTTACGCGCGCGTATCCAGCGCGCTACGGAGAGAGAAAGAGAGAGAAAGAACCCCTCTTCTATTCATAGAACCCCTCGCCACCCGATGACTCCTGTTAATGCACTTTTAATTAATTAAACGAGCTGATGGGTTGCAGCGGTCCTTCTCTCTCTCTCTCTTTTTCTCTCTTCTAGCCGCGGTCTCGTGTGCCGACCTCGCGTGCCGCTGGCTGTTCGCTTTAGGTGCAAACTCATAGGCTCCCTTCGGTATCCGACTAAACGTTTCTCTCTTTCTCTCTCTCACTCTTTCCTCCTCCCTTCATTGATCCCGTCACGCTTCTCGTCTCTCGCTCTTTCGCTGCTGAAAGCTCGCCGCCATCCGTGATATTCGAGTAAAAGCGTAGCGCGCGCGCGCGCTAATGGGTCATGCGAATAAAAGTGGAGCACAAGATAGAGGCTAAAAGCGCGAGAATGTGGTGTTTGAAAGAAACTTATAGATCGCACAATAACGCGAAGAAAGGTCGAGTTTGTAAAATGTTGGCAGCAAGAAAAACCGTCGAGATGTGGAGTATCCGAGAGGTATTTAATAATGTCATTTAATAATATCCTACAAATGATAAACACAATTTGAAATGGAGCACAAGAAGCAACAGAACACGTACATATATGTATATTCATTTAAATGAGCTTGCGATGAGAAATAATTCTTTTATTTTCCATCACGTCTATCGGTAAACGTTTTTTTTTTACTTGCATCTGTGACAGAAATTAATAACCTAATCGCGCGAATGCATCGTGATACGCTAGACTAACGATTCCGTAATTATATTGTAATAGACGTGCACGTAGGTTTTATCGAACTTTTTTTTTTTATTTGCATTTGTCGGTGGCAAACACTTGCACGCAACACAGTCACGTTATTTTCCTAATATACATACATTATATTTTCTCAACTCTATACACATTTCGAAGTAAACACATTAACCTTCAAACGTTAACAAACGTATATCTATTATTGTTACCGGTAGTCTTGCACCGTTTTTGTTTTTTTTTTTTTTAAAGACGAAAAAAGAAATGTGTGCAAACTGTTTTTTTTTTTTTTTCACTCGACTCCCATAAATATTTTCAAGTATATACCTGAGAAAAAAATGACTTCTCTCTAAACTCGCATCTCTTTCATGTTCCGTGGACCACCCACAAGAGCCGTGGTCAGCGGTGTCGATTTCTTTTGTTGTATAAGCAATGCGCCGCGCGCTGCCGTAATTAAACTTACCCCGATGACGTTGATTTAGTTACTCTCTACGCACCCTACGCCCTCCTGCGTAGCGCGCGCGAGCGCTGTATCTACGCACCGGAGGAGATGTCGGACACGAGAGTCCGAGAGATCGCGCGCGCGCGCGCGCGTTTATACGGAATAAATAATTTCACGGCCGGATGGACCGAGTCACCTTTCAGACCTGTGTGATTTATCTCACCGGGCTTGCAATGTTTTGCACGTTAAGCTGTTATACAAAATCGGAAAATCTGTTCAACACACACACACACACACGCCATGTCGGTTCCCGTTTTTTTTCTCCGAAGCTCGATATCGTTAATTACCTGCTATATACGCGCGGTGTGTTTATTGAGGAAAAAAAAAACATCGATTTCAAATATATACACGAGGATGCTCCGTTAGCTCGGAGGACACGCTGCGCAGGACGAGAGGATGCACCAGTAGACACGGGCTGCGCGAGATGCAGGACGATTAGAACGAATGGCCGTTATAAATCAGCTCCCTCGTTGGGTCCAGCTCTGCGAGAAGAGACGCGAAATACGAGAAAGAGAAAGAAAACAGAAGAGGCACCTCTCTCGAGAGAGGATCGAGATTTCGTCGTCTCTCCTCCGCGATCTCCTCTTCCTCTCTTTTCTTTTTTCTTTTCCTCCGTGCATTCTCGGTGCGTCCTAATCTACTCTCGTTCCGCGCGCACGCACCCAAATAATACTGATCCGACGTCTCTCGTCTGCAGTGCGCGTTTTAAATAAACGATCAAGACAGAAGAGAGGAAGCAGAGTCACAGAGAGACATCACGGCAGTTTTCTCTCTCGAATGAGAAAAAACGCGATTGTCTTTTAATTGTCCATTGATTCTTTTCTTCGTGCGTTAATTAGAAAAAATTAAAAAAAAGCATCTTAGCAACGTGGTGTCACACACATGTTTATATATTATAATATCAGTAAGAATTTGTAGACTCGTTTCTATTGGCGACACGACGCCAGTCCGATACGGCCGCGAGAGCGGAGTGTGCACCGCGAGTCGGTCCGATGTTAGCGAGAAAAACCGGTTGGAACGGTTGTTGGTACCTTCATCGAAAGTGATAGTCGTGCGTGCGTATTCTGGGCCCGAGATCGGCAAAAGCCGATTCCTGCAGCCGGGGTGACACACTTTTTTTTTTTCGAAAATTCATAGTAGACTGACGCGACGCGCGATTTCGATCAATGAAATCTATCTTGCCATCGGCAATCGAGAAGGTTAGAAATCGGATTATGTATCGCGCGTTCTTCGCTAACGAGAGATATATATTCATATATTTCTTTCTCTCTTTCTTTCTCTCTCTCTCTCTCTAATCCTTATCGTTGCCAACGACCAATCGTCAATCCGTAACGTCGTTTCACCTTACGTCGTCATCGTCGTCGTTCCCTCAAGAAAGATTCGTGAGTCAACAGTCGCGGAAACGAGACTCGCAACGAGACTTTTGTTCGGCCGATCGCTGTTCAAACTCGAGACGCTTTTATTTGTCAATTTTCTACGACTTCGGCAAAGAACGAGAGTTTCCTGTTGAACCGAACCGCGATGAGTCAGTTGACGCCGAACTTCCACGCTCGAAGGAGGGGTAGAAACACACCTACGTCCGTTGTATGCAATGTTCAAGAATCGAAGCGAATGAACGCAAAAGAATGAGATCAGAGCCGAGTGAATCTTTGAGTCTGAATGAAGAGATATATGCTGTTTTGTCGACGTCACTGAAACTATGTACTCCGAGGGAAATACAATAATCGAGAGCCACTGCGCGCGATATCGTGCGGCTCCGCGCGGATTCCGCATCGTATAAATAATATATTTATCGAGGTTTTCGAGCGATCCTGAAGATGGGCGAGAAGAGAGAAGTGCGCTCGATGTGAGGACCGGAGGGAACAGGACGGGGATAAAAGAAGACATGAGACGGAAGGAGAAAGAGAGAGGGAGTAGTGAGTCAGATGGAAATGTCGGTCTCTCGTTCCGTACACCGTGCGCACGTATGCGTGTCCTACGAGTCCACCCAGTATGTTAATTCGCGCTGATGACCCCATCAGGAAACATGTTCACCGTTGAGTGGAGGAGCCGAGTTTTCG
Source organism: Pseudomyrmex cubaensis (assembly GCA_014825685.1). Taxonomy (NCBI): domain Eukaryota; kingdom Metazoa; phylum Arthropoda; class Insecta; order Hymenoptera; family Formicidae; genus Pseudomyrmex; species Pseudomyrmex cubaensis. Next base: position 44,629 of record QVOA01001997.1, read on the forward strand.
TTTCGTGCGCGTCTTCGACATTCGTGCCGTATAATACAGGCGCGGGCGCGCGCGACGCAGACACACGGGGTTCACGTGCGTGCGCGGCGCGGCCAACTCTCGACTCGAGCAATCGTTATTCCCGGCTACACATCCTTTCCTCCCTCTCGCTCTCCGATCCATACGCCCACGCACTTGCCTCGACATTCCAGCCGGACGAGTCTAATCCTAATAGAATTACCGTATGCTCATTAGGAGTCATCAATAGCGCCGATTCGTACGACACACTCTCTCTCTTTATCTCCCGCTCATTGACGCACGCTTCGCGCTGTTCCACCATTTTGTTCAACTGGATAAAACTCTCCCATACGTTTGGTCGAAATCAAAAAATGAAAATTTCCGAAATTTTTTCCCCCAAAAACGGACATAATATCGTGTTTTTGTTCGAATTCACGCGAATTATATTGCTCTTCTCTGTGATTAATCGCGTACTTTGCGTTAAATAAATTTTCACACGTCATTCGCAACTTCGCGACATCGTGGGGGTATAATCTCTGTAAAAGCAACGGTCTCGATCTAATTGTACAGAAAAACCGAATGATTCGATGCGATCATGTAACGACGGCCGCGGTGTTAAATTACATTCTTTTTCACGACGAGCGCGATAGGAGAAATTGATTCTGCTTCAGCGAATATCCGGTCTTCGAGTCGCGGTCCAAAAAGTGCTTACAGCTTATAGAGGAGCACAATAAGACAATTATGAAGGGAAACGGATGGACGGGGAGATAGGCGAGAAGGATTAGAACGGAACGGTAAGCTCCAATCAGTCGACTCGTATTTATCACGAAGGGGCGAACGGGAGTCACCGGGAGATTGAACCTGCTCGCAAAGGCGTCGAAAAGATCGACATAGAAATGCGAGCGCCGAGAGACGAGTGTGCATCGATTTGATTTAAAAATCGGGGAAGAAAGAGAGAGAGAGAGAAACGATCGACGCCAATGCGAGAGTCAACGATGTCCCGATGTCCTATCGGGACAAACAGGGGAGAAACCACAGCGGGATGTTAATACTTAAGAAGAGAGTGGTTCCTCTCTCTGACAGAATCGTCGATCTCCGCGGTAGTTCTGCCAAATCCGATCGGTAGGGTATGGGTATGTACACGTGTATCGAAATACGCATCACGATTGGACTTCGATACGACAAACAGTTCTATTCGCATGCGAGCACACGTCCGTATATGTTAGACGTGAATTCGAAGATCGTTGATATGTTCGAAATATTCAAGAAGGCAGTTTAATCATTTATAAATTAAAAATTGAGACGCAACGAATATTCGGCGAATATTAGGCACGCTTTTTTATGCGAGTCACTTATAGACTTCGAATTTCAAATGTGCGTTTTTACTATTTAAAAATTATTGATTGTTTATTTTTAGAATAGAATTATTTGTTCTTAATATTTGAAAAAAAAAAAAAAAACAATCGATCTTGATGCATTCAATTAACATCTCAATACGTCACGCGGTCATTATTTTAATTACATTTGCTGCTCGCGATAGAAATTAAAATAAAGTTGTAATGACGCTCACGTCAACCCCGTCGTTAAATGTTTTATTTATTTTTACTTTTCAAGTTCACAGAGCAAGTTCCACGTAAATTGTTAAACATCTTTTCTAATAAACTGTTATTTAGAAACGTTGAGAAGCTATAAATCTAATCTACAGCTTTTAAGATCGGAAAAATTCAATTTCGCAGAAACGAAGAATATCTGCGCCGATTCTCCTCACTTAACTCAACGTTCGATTCTTTATTAGCGTAATAGGGGAAGTATATAATATATACATATATGTACACATATATAACGGGGGCGCGTAGTCTCCGTGTAGCACATATATATATCTAAATTCCGCTTTCGTTTCGCCGTACATATATAAGACGATCGTAACGTAAGGTGGCAATCAAAGATGATTCGGAATATTACAATTCTACGGAATATTCCCGTAATCTTTCCGCGAGTTCTTATAATTCTTATCCATTTCGATCTCAATCTAAAAGCAGCAATGTCGCATCGTTTGCGCGTTTGCTGAAGTCATATACGCGCATATATATATGCGCATGTATGATGCGCGCAACATTACGCGAGTATTAACCGCACGTTAAGATTACACCAACAGAATTTCGCTATACGTACGTGATTATTTCGCGACGCAGTTTACGGTCATAACGTATATGTGTAATACGCGTGTATATCGCAACGCGTTCTTTATCTGCGTGTATAAATGTTGAATTGAAAATTAAAGTTAATATATCCCACAAACGCTCCGGCGGCATCTCGTATACACTACACGTCTATATCGCACTGTATCGTATATAAATTTTTTGCACGATACTTTGTACGCGCGTTAAACTGAGAATGTTCGTAAGAAGCGTATTAAACGACGAGAGAGGTGAACTTACAGGTAATTACCGTTTCTAATACGTAAACGGGACAACGCGTATCGAGTAGTCGTCAGACAGCGTGGTTTTGCCGGCGCGAGAACGCGGGCGCGAAGAAGAGTAGAAAATTACGTTTAATAGATATGGTGGCAAAAAAGTCACGTGGAAGTGTACGAATTTAACGAAGCGGATAGAAGGCGCGAACGCCTCTTCGGCTCTTTCCCTCCGAGGTGTGGGGAGAAGTCGATTGACCATCGTGGACCAGATACCAACCGCGGTGTGGGGAGAAGAAGGGAGAAAAGAAGGTGAGAGAAAGACCAACGTGACCAACGGTGGTCGTATTGTACTTGATTTGTGACCACTAATTTTATGTCCCGACAGCGGGATCGCCGCGCCATACCCGCGCGCCATCGCCATATCGTCGTCGTCGTCGTCGTCGTCGTCGTCGCCACCGCCGCCGCCGCCGCCACCGCCGGCCATTAGCCATCCATTCGAAAAACCACCGAGTCCGATCTTGTACGCGGGCATTCATTCATCCTCCGAAACATGTCGTGGAGAAGATCGGGCGTGGGGTCCGAATCTTCCATAATGCCCATTGTCACCGCCGCGTAACTACGCTTTCATCTCTCTCACTCTCTCTTTCTCTCTCCGAACGCGATGGGACCGAACGCGGATGGGAAATTTATTAGTCCTTAACTGGCCCGATGAAATAATGCCCATGAATCCGGTCCTGATGCAGTTTAACGCCTGAACCTCCTCCGGGCATTGTGGAGATCGTTATGTAACCCGCTACAGGCTAACGTGTTCGGTTCCCGAAGCGAACCACAAATATATATTTACACGGATTGCGACATATAATGAGATATAGAAAAATAAAATGCAACAAGAGATGCGGAATGTAAATTGCGAAAGAAATAAGTCGCCAGTGTGTCGAAAGTGTATTTCTTACCTGATTTTTCGTAAAATATTCGCGAATCGAATTTGTTTCTGACATACATACACAGAAAACAAATGGAGTTGCTTCAATTAAAGTCGGGCTGTCACAAACTAAGTAATTTATTCAATTGCGATTAATTTAAAATCTAGATTCTTAAAGCAATTATTCGCTGTGTGCAATAATATCGATGTTTCATCATCAACAGGACATATTTCAATTAAACTGATGCTGTTGATTCAACATCATTTTTTTTTTTCATGTATATTCGCGCGCAATTAGTTCCTCAAAATTTCTCCCTTACGAAGCAATAAAGAAAAAATTGTAATATCACTTTAACGTGATGTGTGTGCATGACGCGCTCGAATTTTCGTACCGTGTATCTATCGACCACGGATACGAATGATTTATGTGAGAGGGCGACGCATCCATCAGGTCTGTATTATAGGTACTTAAACCCTCCCCGAATGGACGTTCTTTGTATCGAAGCGGAGGGTTGGAAAGGAGAACGTCGTCCCCCGTGGAGCCAAAATCACGCCCCGAAACCCACCACCCCATTTTGGTCACATTGACTAATCGACGTTACATCCGATATATCGAAGAGATATACGTGTGTGCCCCACGTACTTCACCGTGACTTCTCGCCCGACTAGAATCCTATACACGTCTGCGGATGGACCACCTGTTGATGCGCGTTTTCCCGCAGGATACATCAGAAAGACGGACGAGGATATCATCTTGCCTCCGAAGAATAGGTGAATTTCTTCGGAGATCGGTCGTGATTCTCGTCGGGATGAGAAATATCGAATCGATAACGTGAGGAATAGCGAGAGGAGAAAAATCATCGTCGATTCCATCGCGATGTCGAAGCGAACAGTCGCTATACACAATATGTATATAGGCACAGCTCTACGAAGAGGTTGGCTTGAGAGAGCCACGCGAGAGCACACGTAAGTTTAGCGACCAACCAGATAGACAGAGAAAGGGAGGCGCGCGCTCACGCGAGAGCGGCGCGATAGAGCAAGAGAGAAAAACACTCGCATCACATTCTAGGCTATTCCGCATTCTGTTCCCCCACCTGGGCAATCCTCGTCCACGAGCCACCGGCTCACCTCTACGCCTCCGTCGTCGCGCCGGACTGCTTGGAAAGAAAAGTTGTATAACGAAACACGTACGCGTGTACCTGACACGTACACGCGCAGTCCGGACTGCGGCGCGTACCTGCGATCGGGCGCGAATGTCCGAAAAAATGCTTAACGTTACCTTAACGATATAAGCAAAATATAGTCGAAATTATTTATCAAAGCCAAATGTCTCAAAGAAACTCTTTGCAAAAAAAAAAAAAAAAATACTCTGAAATAATATTTCGACGTAATGTAATCAACAGAATATTACATACGCGTTAGTTTAATGAATTGACATTCTTTACGAAGAAAATACTAATTCAGATCAATCGGTAAACACAACAATAAAAAACAATTGGAGCGTATCGTATTAAAATAATGATATGTTTTCTTTGCCAGCCGCGATACACCTGATATACCTTCTCGCTTCCTGTGCTACCTGTTTTTCTCACTCAATCTTGATCTCATTGTTCATCGCGCGTATGGCTATTTTCTAAGATCTCAATTTTTTCTTTTTTTTATCTCCTACAATACATTACACGCATGCTTTCAATCGGGTTTCCGCTATTATCTCCGCTCTCGATGGGAAAACAAAAGAAGGCAAGGTTGATTGAAACGCGCGCGGTATGTTGTTAACGCGCGAAAAGAAATCGGTCCCGGTGCGTGTTCGTTAAGTAAGCTTTCTCTCCTTTTCTCTCTCTCTCTCTCTCTTTCTTTCTCTTTTTTCCTCTTTCGTTGATTACTTCAAATAAAAGACCGGCAATTCACCGGATGATTATCGTTACGCGGAGACACGTGGATGGCAATGAAAGTGACAGCGTGCGAGCGTGAACGCGGCGCCGCGCTCAAACTGACAGCTGCCAGAGTGCTCCGGACCGATCGGGAAGAGATCGGTAAGAAAAGACGTGCGTTTAATCGTATAAAATTATCTCTCTCGCGGAAACCGAGTCATAGATGAGAAAACTCGGATGAGATTGACGCGAACGATAAGTTCTATGTACATACACGGAAAGAGGATGAAAATATTCGCGACTATACACACGCGCTTAGAGAATTATCTTATTACGCGACTCGCGTGTTTACAACTCAGTCACCGGCAACGACATAAATCAAAAGCATCGCGGTATTACAAGGTTCGATGTATGCGCACACACGTGTGTATACGCGATCCGCGGCGACCGCAAAAATTTGCTTGTAATTTACAGTTGCGTCGTGAGAGAGGCTCGTACATCTGTCAAGAGATTGATCGAGAACCGCATTTCGTTTTGTTCTTGACGTGAATTTTTGGACGTCCGCGCAGGACGTTTGTTATTCGCGCGCGCGGTTTTTTGTACTTGCGAGAAACGAACGCGTTTCTCGCAATCGAATGATTTCGTGTGCGCGACAAGAAATCCTCCTCGCGATTATGTTGCCGATAACGCACCGTTCGCGGGATAATCGCGTGCAAATACGCAAAGCCGAGTAATTGCAAACAGTCTAATCTCAATGTGACATTGGCCGCTGTGCAATACGAGCGTATATATATATACGTGTTCGGTTTATACGGTGTATTACGTGTTTGTGCGGGCAGATAAGAAAGAGAGAGAGAGAAAGAGAGAGAGACTCGGAGGATTTCGCTTGAGAACTCGAGTTTCATAACTCCACACACTCGAGAAACTTCGACATACCTCTCTTATCATCGCGGAATAACAGCCAAACTTGAGGAAAGAGTCAAAGCGATTTCTGCGCGTATATACTTACGGATATACACAACGGATTTCTAATCACCTTTAAACAAACTTTGCGAATCGCGCGAGGAAAATCGAACTAATGAGTTTGTCCAATGATTCATAAAATGAAAACAAAAGATAAGAAATACGTCGAGAAATAAAACTTTTGTGTGAAAACTCTGAGGAAAATCAAATTCCCGACACTGTGTGAAGATCACAGAAGAAGAAATTGATAAGTCCGATTTTTCCGATGTTATTTTTTCTTGATGTTATTTGGTAGTTAAAACGGAGCGTTTTAATTATCCGAGAGGAGAAAATTCTTGATTCCGAGATATAAGCATTTTTTTTATAAAACGTGCACGGAGAAATGCACGTGCGTTTCCAAACTTTAAAATCGCCCCTCTCTAAAATTACGAAGACGTGACTTGTCAAGTTCTTCTCCTGTGGGGTCTTCATATGTATATAATATATATAAAATATAAATTTTTAGCGATGGCGGCGACGTAGCGGGTCAACTTCGCGAGCTTCTCTTTGTTCTTCCGTAAGCTTCTCGTTCCGTAAGGCACGAAGGCGCTCGGTTACGTTAGAAAGTCAGCGGGGGCACTTCTCCGCGCTCAGCTGCAACAACGACACAGACGGTTCTCTAGGGCCTTCTCTTGAACGCGGGACCGTTCTCTCTCTCTCTCTCTCTCTCTTTCTTTCTTTCTCTCTGCCGACGAAGAGAGACCTTAGCTATGCTTAGCACCAGCTCTCGGGTGGTTATTGCTCGCGCTCGGCGCGCCGCCGACTCGCAGATACCAATCTTGCTTCTTGACCTATATCCGCGTTTGCTGAATCCTTTGCGCAATCGACTCTGAAAGGCGTCTTCGAAAATCAGCGCGAGAAAACGCCAACGTTCGAACGATCGGCAAATCCGTTCCCAGGCGCCCGAGTGCGGCCGAATTGCGAAATTCGCGTAGGGTAAAACGCGCGCGAGTCTTCCAGACGATGTATCGTCGTTTGTTTGATGCGATTTCGCGCGCAATGTGCGGTTCTCGCAAGGAAGCTCTTCGAGAAAACTTTCGATATATCGCGGGAAGCTCGACACGGAACAATTTTTCGAAGTCTTTCACGTGGAATTGAACTTCTACTTGCCATATGTCTTGTGTAATTTTTAAAGCAGCGTTACGTACGTGTTGCTTGACAGTTAATTATTTATCTTGCGAAATAATCAAGAAAACGAACAATTGACCGACAATTCCAAATTTCTCGTCGCGCAACGAGCAAAGCGAAAAGAGTAGCTTTGCCATATAGCGAGCAGCAATCACGCTGCCACTTAAAGTCTTCTTCAGTGGTCTTTGGCACTCCGAGGAAGGGATTTACATGCGTTTCACGGTGTCCAGCGTCGCTGACACGATTGCTACGCAGGCCCGAGAGACACGTAGAATGCGCGTCGCGTCGGTACGCATCTTAAAAGTCGTTACACACCGGTCTTCCTGCGGTCTCGCACTACCAACGATGGCGAGCATGCTATAGCGCGAGGTTAAAGATCTTTTGTACATTTTTTTTTGTGCGAAATAAATTTGCAAGAATTTTCACCAAGCAGCGATACTGATCAAAGGTCTAATTATATAATGAAACAACAGGTTTTTAAAAATATAAATAAAAATTTAAATTCCACACACACACGTACACGGCAAAAAAAAAAAAAAATTTCCCGGTTACGTATTTTATAATCTACTGCATAATGCAGTAGATTATAAAATATGTTTTCAATTACGCGATAAGTTTCCTGGTAAAAATACATAAGAAGTCTGACGTTTCCCAATGCGTAATCGCAAGCAACGTCCCGGAAAACGTTCGATTTTCCACATAAACGGGTGGATGAATTATTTCGCTAGATTGATTTTGCGCTATATATAAATATAAGTCTCGGACGTGTTTATAACTGCATTAAATTGCGTCGACATTACGTGACGCTGTGCCGTTGTGTTGACCATTGAATCGGTCGAATGTCATTCGACGCGGAATATTCCCAGCCGCGAAATGGTGCGGGACTTTCGCAGGGTCACTACTCTTTACGGGCTTACGTAACCGGTCGCTTGAGAAAGTGGCGCAGTGTCTACGTCGCCGGTTGTAAAATCCGCCGTCCAAATTTCTTACCATCATCGCGACGCGTCTGTCTTGCGTCTTCCAAGAATTGTACGCGTAACCAGCGTAACCGAGGGACAAGAATATCGATAATGATCTTTTTTTTTTCGCGTAATTTAAAAAACAAACTTTTGTCCCATCTCACTCACGGAACAGTTTAATTATTTTCTTTTGATTTGAGAGACAACCACATTGTACACATACAAATCGTTTAGTTTAATTATCGTGTCTGTGTTTTTTTTTATCGTGTACTGTATTTTTTTTCACGCATTAGACGAAGGTGATAATTCGATGCGAGATCGAGTGCCAAGTTCACGTAGGTTGTCATCTCGGCGGCACGTAACGTATATCTGCGCGTTTCTCTCCCGCGTGGCTGCACCGTTGGAGATAATTAGAACGAAAGCTAAAGCGATATACGAGACGCTCGGCGTGGCGTCGAGGTCGCGCGAGCGCACGCGAGAGACGAAGCGAGGCGAGAGACGTACGGATGGTGAGACGGGGCGAGGTTCGCCGAGACTCGCGGCACACGCGGCCGAGCACCAAGGTTCGCCCGCTGGGCAGTCGAGGCCTCCGGAGCCCGTTTCCGTGTTCCGCGGCAAGGCAACGTCAGGGTACGTATAGTAAAACGGTGAAAGAAAGAGAGAGAAAGAGAGGACCCGGGGCCCATACACCCAAGAGAAGAGTGAAGGGGGTAGGGCGGGAGAGCAGAAGGAACCTCGAAGGCCCGGGGCGCCCCGCGAGCGTAACGGTACATCGCGGAAGAGCAACGCGACGACGATAGCGCGGATATAGCCGAGCCGGCTTCAGCGGCAGCAACAGCCGGCAGCCTCCACCCAAGCCGAAACCTACTAACGCGCGCATCTCTCTACGCGCGCATCTTTATCCGCGCGCACGAAAACGCGCGCGGTATACAACGCATCGGGGATTATAATTCTCGAGTCACGAATTCGCGTACGTACGCACGAATTGTTTTTTTTTCCTCGATTTTTCTCACGCGCGTCTTGTCGAAGCCGCGACGAGACACGCGACGCGCGCGTCCGAGATCGAGCTATTAAATTCTCCAGCCTCATTAGTATGAAAAGCATGGCGTCGTTTCACAGTTATTACAGCGGATAGCACACGATGCTTTACAATCCGACCTCGGCATTAGCTCGCGCAATGCTAATGCGTATACACCGTGCGGCACTTGAAACTTCCGTGGTGGCTACAAAGCGTCTCTCTTTACGCTTTGCATTAAGTATGCAATGACACGATGAGGTACGGAGCGGCGCGGTGTCCTCTCCGCGACGGCGGCGCGTACACAACACGCTTATTGTATCTGCACGCACGACCGATTTCAAAAGAGAGAAACTTCTTTCTTTCTCCTCTCTTCCACATCTTCGGCTCCGTCCTCTCCTCCTCTCCTTCCCTCTCTCGCTGGGATTATCCCGCGCGAACGAACGCCGATAAAAAAAATATCGGCGCTAAACAAGCGATAATTTTCCGGCGTTCGACGAGGCGCCAGCCACTCGGGGGAGAAACTCGAAGTCGAGTTACAAACAAGTCTGTATATGAATGAACACGCGAAATATGTAAACCGACATAAGATTCTGCGTAGTGAAATTTTATATTAATTAATTATTTATTCACATTTACTTCGGAAAAAAATCCCATGAAGAAAATGCAGAAAAAAGTACGAAAAAAGTAAGAAAAAAAATTAAATAAATTTATGTATCAATTGCACGTGTCATTCTTTGTATTTCTCGATTCGATATTATCTGACCAAATGTACGGCGTATCATTATCACCATAATGTGTTTTCATTTCGCCCAATGAAAAGGCAATCTCTCTCTCTCTCTCTCAGTATAGTTTTGCGAAGCGCATCCCATCGGCATGGAAACTCGTCTCTCTGACCTGAACTCGCGTATGGTTCAAGTTAACCATGCGTACGAAGCGCACGTTGTCGGTAAATCATAGAACTGAAAGCGCAAAACGCGCAGAAGAGGAAGAGAACTAAATTTACATAGTCGAATGCGGCAGCCTCGCCAGATTTATTACGTGAAGCAAACGAAGCACGTGATTAGCGTACACTTTATAAGCTTGTTCGTTCATATTGCAAAATCGTTTTTTTGTTCGTAACGATTTTGTTGAACTATAAATACGAGCTAGAGAGAAATTTAATTCAGTAAAGATTGCGAGCCGTGCTGCGTGTTTATCGCTAAACTCGATAATAAAAAAAAAAAAAAAAAAAAAAAAAAAAGTTTGCGTTGAGAACAAATCAGATATGTCATAAACTAGCGAAGATAAATTCGGTTTTGTGAATCAATGCGCCGCAGATGTTCGTGCGAAATATATTTTTTATTTTATTTGAAACGTGTAAATTATTACACGCAATAATTTGAAAGAAATTCAAATTGAAAATTTATTTGGGATGCTTGGTTCGCATCACATATGGATGAAATATCTAATTTACTTTCCAGCTCCTATAGAAATTAAAAAAATCGATTGCGAAGAAGACATCTTTAGGCCAGGAGTCAAACCCGGACCTTCCGCATTCCGGGCAGGTGTCTTCTCAATTATTACGTGTATTAATTTACATGTTTCAAATTAAATAAAAAATTCCGCACGAACATCTAGCACATTGGCTCACAAAAAGAATTAATCTTCTTTGAAATAGAAGCCGAAACTTGTTAATTCTGTAAACTCCTCTAACTTGTCGTCCAAGCGAGTTTTGAAAATGATATATCTTTCGGTATATATTTAAAAAAAAAAACAGAAATTTTAAAAATATCAAAATTAATTTCCTTAATTTAGAATGCTGAATAAACCTTCATGAATTTTTACACATTTTTGGCAACGTTTTAACCAATAAAAAAAATCGCGTCGGACATAAATGTCAGGGTTTTATCAGAGATATTAAATTTATTGTGAAAATGTAATACTCGATAATCGAACTTAAACTAATTTTAACAATAAGTTGCATATATATGATTATTTATTACTTATATTACATGTATTTTATATTATTTTTTTTTTGCTAAGTGCGAAAATGTCGCCGCGAAGCATCAACTAACTAATGTTTCACTCGCTTCATTTTATCCAAATTAAAATCTCTGGAAACGAGAGAAGGGGGGAAACACATAGCGCGATGTTTCACGGTGTAACATTCACAAATTACACGAAAAGGGAGACGCACACAAGCGCGGTCGTGTAAATGGAGATATCGGTACACAATAATGTTGCCGGAGTAATTTCCTGTCCGGACTGTAGGCGGGAGTTTCATTAGTTGGAAAGCATCGCGAGTTCTTTATATTATCACAAAGTTTCTGCGCGGCTTATATAGCTCATTGTTTTTGCGCAACGTGCGCTCTATATTCGTTTGCCGAAATAAAAGACGGAGTAAAAAAAAAAACAAACAAAAAACATACGGAGAAAAATCAAATGAAAATTGAGACAAATTTGCAGCTATTGCGTCCCTGATTGTATAACGCGCATTATAAGCCAATTTTCTTCTATAGTTTCAATTTCCTTTACACACAAGAAACCTTCGTACACCGACTCCTTTTCTGGTTGGTATATTAACTATCCCACTTCTCTGTGTAACGCGCACATCACAGAATGACGGTGAGTTGTTACACGCGAATCTTAAAGAGCGAAAGATTGAATGGCCGGTGTATGTCGAACGAGTAACGGTCTCTTTGCGGTTGATATTCCTTTTTCATATGCCCCATGGCATAGCTAAAGACGCTTGTGCTGCGTCGCATCCGCTATCGTTACGTCTTACCTTACTCGCAATAAAATTCAATTCAGTCGAAGTTTTGTAATAAACATGTTTTTTTTTTCACAGCTTATACACATTCTTATTCTCCTATGGGGAGAAAGATCGACTGATTGATTGATATTGATCGATTGTTTGCTTGATATTTAGCTTCGAGATATAATTTCCCTCAGGCGCAAGCATTACAAAAGCAGTTTTTGCAAATTTATGACTGAGAATAGCTGATTGAGAATTAACGAGAAAAAACACGTGACAATAAAATATTAGGTTCAAAAATAATTTTTTTTTTTTTTCGTTATTTTAAACCGGTTAAAAACTGCAATTATTTTTGCCGATCTAATAACAAAAAAAAAATTATTACCAATATCAAGTTACTGAAAGAAATATTAGAACACTAATCCTTGTCTCTCCGTGTCTCTCCCTGTCTCTCGGTGTCTCTCTGTGTCTTTCCCTGTCTCTCCCTATCTCTCCATCTCTCCGAACAGGAATTAGAACACTCTATTAAAAATATATTAGATATTAGCAATTAACAAAAAAACAGAAGAGGACGAGATAGGGAGTGGAGAATAGAGAGAGAGAGAGAGAGAGAGAGAGAGAGAGAGAGAGAGAGAGAGAAACAAAGAGACTGAAACTCAATCGAGAGATTAACTTGAAATTCGTTGAGAAGAAAATGCTATCGGACCAAGGGTCGGTGTTTTACACGTGCAACCCCAGGATATGTCGGGTGTAATCGTCTCGGGCGCGTTCGTATTTTTCACGCTTCGCGACGCGCATCATATCTGTTTCCTGGCGATCGTGTAACAAGCCTACGCGATTGTTAACTACCGAAACGCTTTAATAATACACGCGCAGCTCGGGGAATCACAGTGGCGATTTTGCATGACGAAGCGCGACCATTATCGTGTAACGTGATTCGGATATCTCCGATATAAGAATATCGCGTGCGCGGCATAATAACGCGATTAAATAATATAAACTTCTAATAACAATTCGTCGATCAGTTTAAATCGCGAAATGCGGCGTTGGTGCGGTTGTGTGTCGCACAACAAACAAACAAAAAACAGAAAGATTTAAAAATATAATCGTCGTTTATAATTACGTCATTTATAATCACGTCGTTCGACTTTGTCTGAATCAATCAACATAGTTATGCGGCAACCGGCAACCAAGTTGATTTCTCTCGATATTGATTATACGCGTATCCAGTTGCAATTTGAATAAAAAAACTGATCGAACAAGCGACAAAGTGACGATAACTATGTTTACGTAGCGAGTAATTTTGCACATTAATTTGTAAGAATGAAAGAGAGAGAGACGTACTTGGAATAACTGAAAAAGAAATTTGTTGTTGAGAAACGCAAAATGCGTTTTATCCAAACTAAATATTTATTATTCCAACTAAACATTAGTTCGATATACGAAAAAAGAAAAATTTGCTATAATAGTAAGAAATTAGTTACTGTATGCCAGCAAACAAACATTTGTTAAGTTCATTATTAAGATTTTTGCTAACAAATCATTTTGCTGATGAAAAACATGAGTGAACTACATCTTTTTTAGTGCAATTAAATAATTGGTGAATCAACCATAGATCAAACAACTTTACAAATTTTGTCCGTGCAACAAATTTTTTTCTTGATGCAATAGCGTCAAAAAATCGAGCATACATCGAAGTTACTTCGTTTTCCGATCTTCACGTTCGATTGTGCGCGTTCGAAGCGAATCGATCTTAAAAGGCGAAATATACATTCGGCGTGGACGCGGAATTGATCGAGATTGAATGCGCGCGCTACAACAGGGCGTGCGCGCAGTTCTTCTACGTTATTTTCCATACACACGTATACAAATCTATTATGGCCGATACGCGAACAATAACTCTTCTTCCACTCTCGGCATTTAATGGCCGGCCGTCTATTTATCGTGGAGGAAGAGGAAGCGGCTGATGGGTAGATAGGTCGAGCGTTTTGTAACTAATTTCGCGAGTAAATTGTCCGTAACATTGGTTTGGTGCACTCGGACTTTTAAACTAACGACGATAGCTCACCGGGGGCTGGAACTGTGTCGGCGTGCCAACGCGTGAATCCTGTATTGTATATCCCCGCGATCGGGATTTCGAAAAGAGAGACCGAAACGTCGCAACTTTATTCGACGCGAGAGCGAGCGCAATGGAGTCCCCAAGAGTATAAGGCAACTGTCCCAATGACATCGGATACTTATTAGAAGAAATAATTATTACACCGCCGAGAAAACACTGCAATGTCCACAAAATGTATTTAATTCGCAGTCGCGTTGTCACTTGAAGCACTTGTTTTTTCACTTCAAGTCTACAAGAGGCTTAAAATAACACAATGTTTTTTTAGATTAACGAATATTTGATTGTGATAACTTTTGACCGCGCCGCAAGTTGTTGACTTAAAATAAGAGTTTCACCAACGTTTTTTCTCAGTGCAGATATTAAACAATACAACAGTTCCCATTGTTTTAAGCACTTTTGAAGATGATTTTGTTTTTAATATTAGTTCCTCTAACACTTTACACACATAAATACTTCGTTGTCATTATTTTTTTTAATAAGTGTCCGGCCATTGGTTCAGTCACAGTTACAAATAATGCTCTCGCGACATAATGATCAAGAGTTAAAGACCCGAAAGCTCTGTCTCCGCACTTCTCTCATTTTTGAAAGGTTTTCTGACCGATAACCGGGAGCAAAACCGGAGCAATTTTCACAAAAGTCGCCATTATACTATTACACACTCTGACTCGCGCGAACATTACAAATCGCAGCGACGATTGCCGCGGAAAACCAAGCAACGTTGAAGAAGAAAATAACAACCGGTGCATACATATGGAAATTTACAACGTGCTAGAGCGTAAAATAGCGGCGCGGAAGCAAAGTAACAATATAGAATATTTACGCACGTTTAATGCGCACGCGTTTGTACGTACATTTCGTTCACAATTTCTGAAACGCTCGGCCGACTTGAGCTTTTTCACGCTTGCGACGATAAAAATTTGATGTTATAAAGACTGAAAATGATAATAAAGAAATACGTGACATCTTCTTTTCCTCTAAATTCCTTCTTTTCGATCGATATGATATTTCATTCATACGTTGAATAATTTTTTTTTCGCGCGTAACAATAAATCGTATCCAAAGTGAAAAAAAATACACATTCTTATAACATTCTTTTTATCAATGTCAGCATTTAATTAATTAGTTACTTTGCGCGATAATCCAATTGAGATCCAATTAATTTATGTCTTCGCGCGCGAAGACAGTCAATCGTTGATCGAGGATGATGTAATAAAAAAAAATGAGTACAAAACCGCAAGAACGAAAGGTTTTTTTTTGTACAAACTCCATTGTTGAAGTATACAATTCCGACGATAGGCAGTCGACCTCACTGAGTAGGTACGTACAAGTAAGTATACATGTAAATGACTGCACACCCACTCGCGCGCGTGCGTGCGATTCACTGACGTGAGTCACTGACTAGCGGTTATGGATAATACAATGACGAACGAAAGAGCCGATCATTGAAAATATCCGAAAAAGACCAGTTTCGTTTACAATCGATGACAATACAAAATGACAAATGACGAACGAATTTATGTTGATTTATAGCTAAAAGTGCGTTGTGCGTGTGACGAACAATAATATTCGATTCCTCTCCCGTTGAAATCGGAGATGTGAGATTTACAAGTTTATCATTAACCTATCCGTTCCGCGCTAACTCGCGTTTCCCTTCTTTTCCTCCACCCCCTCCGTGTATACTTGCGCGTATACAACGGCTGAAATAATCAGCGACGGAACGGTAATCGTACGCAGTTTTGAAACGAAGGGCGGTGAACCGTGGAAATGGTTCGTCCGGTGGTGGTTGGGATGTCCTTTCTGGCTCGGGCGGCACAATAATCGTGGATTTCCGTCCGCTTATTATCTTACACGCGTCACAATGCGTTTAGATTGCGTCCGAGGGTATCGGCTAATTACCGGTCGCGATCTAGTCAAGCGTTCCTGCCTGCGACGATAGCGTGAGACCGAGATGCGTATATGTATCTCTCGATCTAATCGAAAATTCCTCGCGTATCAAAGCGAAAAATATATTATAATAGTTACAAAATATAAAAAAAAATATATATATTTATTTATATTGCTATTATATATTTATATCATTTCATTTAAGAGAATAGCGAAAGAGGTAAGTATTTCAAATATGCCGGACACATACTTTTACGAACAGATTCTTTGGAGCAATTTGATCATTTTGTTCTGTTTCTCTTAACGAGAACATTTACAATCTTGTACATTGCTCGGAGCTTGTTTAGTTATCATAAAGTTACCTGTTATCTCGAGTTGCTCCGGGAAAAACTATATTTTTTAATAACCTTAACGCAAGCGTTTACACAGCAATATCCACAGCAGTATCCACGGTCGGAAACACAAGTAACCTCTTTAAATGTCTATATCATGCGTTTTTTATTTCTACATATCAGCGATATCGTTCGCGGTTGTGTGTTTTTACATAAAGATAAAATATAAATTAATTCCTATATAAAATCGAAAGGTTTCTATTATACTCGCGGCAACGAGTCGCGATATTACATGCCAAACGTGGTTATCCAGAAGTCTCTACTAACGGTATTAAAAACCGGTCTCCGGTTTGCGCGGCTAAGATAATGAGGTGTTTCTTGCGCAAAATTAGACGCAGATCGACATTTTAGCCGGCAGACCCCGAACTGTCGCGCGCATTTCTCTTTCAAAAAAAAAAAAAAAAAATCATCGTGACCATGAAAAACTCGATGATTGACAATCGGCCTCGCAGGGGCTTATGAGCCTGTCACGATTACAAAACTCGAATAATTTGCGCGCGAAAGCAAACAAACTCGATTCAAGATACTTGTATGAAAAAAAAACACGTTTTTTCAAACCAAAACACATCCGCGGTTAAAAACGACTTCTCCGATCATTTCCGAGACACTCCGTGTGTGCGAAGTTAACAAGTTCATTAACGAAATAGCGACCTTTACGAAAATTCTCTCGAACTTCGAACGGAACGACCTTCGTAATGTGAAAAGTACACGCTCTCGTTCGTTGCGTGAGAGATCACACGGATACGGTCACGCACGCACGCACGCACACGCGTGCCACATAGATAACCTCCTCTCGGTAAAGGTAGAAAAGAGAGACATACGAGACACGACGCGTGTGCCAGACGGACGGCGGGGTATCAAAGGATATTTACCCTGTCAACAGCGTGGCTTTACGCTGGCGGAGACGCCGCTAACATCTATAAGGGGAGAATACACAGTATACTCACTCGTACCGAGATAATAGTAATGGGTATTATTACTCCCGCTCTATTATTTTACGATCTAACGCTTCCCGGGAATTGATACATTATCGTCGAGCGTTGCGGAGCGACGAGGACGAGTCGCGCCGAGTCGAAAAATAAGCCGCGCGCATGATTGACGTGAGAAAGAGAGGAAATGATTAAGAACATAAATATATATCCACCATTTTTCCGTCTCTCGTTATCTTTTCCCCGATACACACGTCGTCAATGTACATACAAAGTTGCGTACGTCAATGCAGCGCTAATGAAAAATCGACATATCGCGAAACTTAAATCGCGGCAGCTTTCGCCGCTCGACTTGAACTTCGAATGTATGATTGAGAACGAGCGGAGTTAAATAACTGAGTGATTTCGGACTAATTACCCCTTACAAATTTTTTGTTTTTTTTTTTTGAACGTAACCGCAGAGAGTCGATAATGAATATATTACATATCCGGCGTAGAATTGACGGTTGTGATACACCTCGTTGAAAACCTGTAATCTCCTCTGTGTGTACGTATGATTTATGACAAATCTTAAAAACTACACCGCAGCCTGTAACAGAATGACATTGCGACGGTTGTGTGCCATGTGTCGATGTTTTAGATCGGTTATTACAAAGAAAAAGAAATTGAGCAATTGTTTTCTCGCACGTAAAGTAATGAACTCACTTTGTAAGCGATGCTCGGCACACGTTACCGCTTAATTAAACTAACATTTGCGTCATCGATATTGCACGCATAATGAAGTTTCGTTCAATCAACGTGAGGACTCTCTGGCGTCTGCCAGGAATACGTAAGTTACGTAAACAAACCACATTGTGCTTTCCTCGGAATTAATTCCTGCTTTTCGGGTCGAGTTTTCTCAACTTTTAATCGAGAAAATTGAATGATAGGATCTTTTTTCGTCTAATTGTCAATAAAAAAAAAAACATATTTTCTGTCTCGTTATATCGCTCTCTTCAGTTATATTAAACTTGATTTTACTAAGAAAATTTTCTTTCGAAGAAAAACTATGCTCGTTCTCTCTCTCTCTCTCTCTTTCCCTCTCTTTCTCACGCCAGATTTCAAATATTACATCAACTTCGCGCTACCTTATTCACGGCGATACGACGATTTTGCGTTCTCACACGGTTATCTATTCGGTAAACATCCATCCGGATAAACACACGCATCTTTCGTCATATTTATTCATCACGTCTAAACATACAATATCAATACCATACGGTGATTCTCACTCACCTGCATCTGCAGCCACGAGTAATCGATGTACGCGGTGGTGGTGGCGGTTACGGCACCGGTGATCCCGGTTGAGCAGGACGTCGTCGATGACGAAGACGACGACGACGACGAGATCTGCTGCCAGGTGTCCTGCGCGCCGTCGCATCCGAGGACGGTCGCGAGGGGCCCGTCGGGTTGCGCCCGATCGGGCACTATCTGATCGGCGGCGTATTGATGGGCGGCCACGTAGGGCGGCTGTAACGTCGACGGCTGGATGCCGACGGCGGACGGCAGGGACGCCGGATGAGGATGCTGCGCGACAACAACCCCCGTGGCGGCTGCGGCACCGGCGGGCAGACAGCACACACTCGCGTCCATCCGTGGCAGCGTCGACGGCGGCGGCGGCGGAGAGTCGTAAAAGCGTAGCTGCTCCGGCTCCAGCTCTGTCGTCGTTCTGCCGAGGGTCAATCCGCACGGCACCATCCAAACTGCCTCGCGCCCGCCGGCCGACGGCTACGAGGATCTTCGCCGATCCTGCCGCGCGAAGTTTTTGACGATCCTTGAAAATCTTTTTCTCGAATTCTCTTCTCTCTCTTCCTCTCTCTTTCTCTCTTCCTCTTCAGATAGATCGAACGAGTGAAAGTTTTCGGCGTGACGTTCTCATCTTCCGGCGGAAGCGCAACGAGGAGGAATCCTTGTATCAGGAATTCACAAAATACTCTTGTCCCTTCTGACGGACTGCGATGAAAGACCTCGAGACGACGCTGGCATCTTCCGCGGAGACAAAGGATATTTCTTTTTTTCTTTTCTTAAATCTTCTCTCTTTAAAAAACAGATCTCTCGAAGCAGAGGACGGACGCTGTCATTTTTTCGTGACTGACTTTTGATTCACATTGCGACAAAGCGACCGTCGACTTTATACGCTTTCCGTCACAATCTTGGATAGTTTTGCTCTTCGGATTTTAATTGCAACCGGGAAGAAGGTGCTTGTCATGTATTTTCTTTCCAGAACGGTGGTTTACTTCGTTCACCGACAGAGATTCATTTTACCTCACGGTGCCGCACTGGAAATCGCACACAATATACGCGACAAGGAGACTATCGCAACGATCATGTGTATCGGAATCGCGTCGACGTCCCGCGCAACGTCAAATCCAACGAGTCCCGTGCGCGAAACTCTGTTCCGCACCAGACAATCGAGCGCTTGTCGAACTTTGCTGCGAACATCGCGAGATTGATTCGTTATAAATTGCTTTTCGTATTACGATCGACGACGACGACGTTGCCGCCGACGTCGCTGTCGAAGAGCATCAACGAGAGAAGAGAAAATAAACCTCCGACTTCGAGCTCGCACCGCGAACAGTCATTGACGATATTATCTCGAGTTCTCGCGGTAACGCGGCGCGACGTGAACTGAGACATCGGTGTTCTCGAGAAACAAGTCCGATCGGCTCGATATCACTTATCTGCGTATTCACTGGAGATCGATACTTAAAAATTCTAGTTTGCCAGTACGATGTGTAATATTCAGCGGATCAGCATCGTCGATCGCTCGTCGGGATGCTCTTTCTCACTCGTGCAACATCTTTCTTCTCCTTCGAACAGCCACTTCTCGTTAAAGCACCTCTGTGCCCTCGCTCCGATCGACACTCGCGACGTACGATCGAACACGCAGTCGTTTTCGGATGCGATTTTCGCGCGCGACACACGAGATAAAACTCGTACGAAGAACGTAAACATTCATCGGGAAAAATATCGCGTCGAGATATCGAATCTGAAGCGCGCGCGCGCGCGAGCGAGCGGGCGATCGAGTGCGGCCGATGATCGTGGTCGGCCACCACGAGATCCGCGAAATGACGTTTCTCTGATGGTGACAGCGCACACTCCCGTTAATGCGTTGACGCGCGCGTGTGCTCGGTGAGGACCACGAGGCGAGGGCGGCGAGAGACGGAGAGACAAAGTAAAAGAAAGAGAGAGAGAGAGAAAGAGAGAGAAAGAGAACAGAGGACTTACGAAGAGGCGAGGGTGGTGATGGTGGTGGTAGTGGTATTGCGCGGTGGTGGTGACTGTGACGACGATGGTGGTGGAAACGTCGGTGATATGGAGAGGCGAGGGTGACGGACAAACTGCCGCGCGCGCACACTGACTCGGTGCGCTCCGCGTATTGTCGCGGTTTCTGTCACGGATGCGCATGCGTGACTGCGTGTCGTCAAGGCAACGGTTCCAGAGTAACTGCCTGGTTGAACGCAGCCCTCCGCGACTCGCGTGTTGCTTCTCTCTTTTGCGCGCGTGCTCGCTCTCCTTCTCTCTCTCTCCCTCCCACCCTTTTACTCTCTCTTGCTCTTCCCGCGCGCGCGCTTGGCTCACGCCCCGGGCGCGACCGATTCGAGCGGTTCTAGGCGGCCATCGAGCACACGCCCCCGTCCCGACACCGTGAATGCTGCTCTCCCTCACTCTCCTCTCCTCTCTCCATCTCTCTCTCTCTTTCGATCTCTCTTTCACGTGTAGATTGTTGTTTTTCTCCCTTTTCTTCCGCCGTCTCTCTCTCCGTTTTCATATCGACAGTATATTCCATACGTACATGCATACACTGTTTTCCCCCTTCGGCATAAGTGTCCTCCCTCTACTCTCTTAACTTCAGTCTCCTACGATTCCGTCGTCTCGATCGAACGCGCGTCCGGCGAATCATCGCGTCCTTATCTCGCCGCGCAAAGATACACACGAGACAAATGCTGCCGCCCGCGCGTCTCGACAGCGCGCGATTATCGACGCGAGCTATCGAGAGCTCCCGTCCCTTCTCCCCACCTTCTTCGACTTTGGCACACTTCTCTGTCGGCGCCTATCTCCCTCTTCCTCTGACCACCCTTATTGCGCTTTCCTCATCGTCTCGTACGTCTGCACTTACTTTCTTCCACTGCGTCGAACACCCCTCTCCCTTCTTCACGACAAATCATCCCTTACACGTTCTGCTGAACTATTTTAACCTCTCCCGATATGTTGTAATACAATCGATAGTGTCGTTCGCGTGACTAATTGCAAGTTAAGAAAATGAATGAGATACGCGCGCGAGACACTTTGATGATTTCCGACTGTGTGTCACTTGCTATTACTCCGAGAGACAGAATAAAATAAAGAGAAAGGGAGAGAGGAAGAGAGAGATGCTTTACGCGATATACAACATGTGATATACAAGTAGAATATATAACAGGTTCGAATCACTTTCTCCGACAGAACGAGAAAGTCGTAGAGGCAAAAATTTTCACCCGAACTGATCGAAATTTTTGCGAGATTTCTTTATGCGATATTAAAAACAAAGAAAATTAAAATTCGAATGTGCTCACGCAATAAAAGATTATATCTGCACGCTTAAGTTTGCTCTTCGCTTCTCACACACGCAATACAGTACATACAAATTTGCTAAATTGCAAGAATAAAGAAATTTTTATTTTACTGAGAGAAATTTTTTTTTGTGAGCGCAATCGGAACCACGCGCGCGTGACCCACGTGCATTGGTCGCGAATCGAGAATTACTCGATTTATCTCGAATCCGCGGGTGCGACACGCTTCTCGCGATATTCACGCGCGCCACAATCGCGCGCGTACACACAGAAGAAAGAGAAGCAGCGGGACACGACGCATGCATCTCCATACCCCGCGTGTGTATGCTTA
Organism: Pseudomyrmex cubaensis; assembly: GCA_014825685.1. Classification (NCBI taxonomy): domain Eukaryota; kingdom Metazoa; phylum Arthropoda; class Insecta; order Hymenoptera; family Formicidae; genus Pseudomyrmex; species Pseudomyrmex cubaensis. Next base: position 66,920 of record QVOA01001997.1, read on the forward strand.
TCTCCCTCCTCCCTCCGCCCCCTCTTTCCTTTCAGCCGCGAAGAGGCAGAAAAGGTTCCCTTTCTCTTTGGATTGTGAAACGATTTTCTATCGCTTTAGCTCTCCGCGCGCGGCGGATTTATTATATATGCAATGGGTTACGCAAATTACGACAAAGTGCAAATATTTCACATGACCTGCACCTGCGTGACTCCCCTTTCTACACGTGATCGTTTAACCAGGCACGTGAATCGTGACGCTCGACTGTGTGTACGAGGGGTAATGTAATGTATGTACGTGCACACGTTTCTTCATGCACATGTGTTGTTTACAAGCGCGCACCGCTCGAAATTCCGACGAGCTTCCTGAGACCGGGAGTCGCCCGTAATTTCTCCCAGAATATAATACGTAGCGCGCACATACACACACACACACAGCCGCGAATTACATCTTCGCGTAACTCTGAGAAGAATTTCCAGGGCAAACCAAATTACCGCGAGAGATAATGAGCGCGATTATGAGTTTCGGAAACTTCTCTTTCTCGTTTCGTCTCACACAATTGTATGTGTGTATGTGTGTGATCGCAAAAACATTACATCGATAATCCTTGAATTTCGCACACCTGACCGTATGTAAATTACATACCGCTGATTCAGCGCACACGAGCGTTGAGAATTTCAATGCTCGGAGTATTCTCTTACAATTAGTTGCTTAGATGCGAGGTGGTGTGCTCCTGCTGCTGCTGCACGCCGTTCCGCTCCCCGCGGAAGCGGCGCGACTTATGAATGGGAGTAGTACTCGCGCCTATTGGTCGCATCCGATAGCCAATGGGTACCCCGGCTTACTCGACGAAAGTCAAGCGAAGCGAGATCTCGTGTCACATCTCGTGCGTGTATATATGTAGAATACGCACATATATCGATACGCGCGACGAGATCGCAATGAAATTGAAGTCGATCGATTTGATTTCGTTGAGGTAACGTCGCGCTATTAAAAACTAATCGACGATCTCGCGTAATGCTCCTTGAGCCATAACTCAAACTCGAAGAGACTTTTACGCGCCTGGGAAATACGCGCGAAAGAGGAACGCATTTTACATGATCGTTACTCTATCGTTATTACTGTCTATTCGTCTTGTTTTTACATAATAAATATTTTACGAGAGATTAGGGATTTTTATCGCTACATTACGTCAATAATCGAACCATGCGGTGAGAATTTTATGGAAAAATGTTACAGAATTCAACGAATAATGACAATAAAATATAACAATCGTTATCACACATACACGCACGCAAAAAAAAACATTAAGATGAAAATTGACAAGTGCAAAATGTCAAGTTCGGACTTTTTTTTTTTAAGTCGAATACGTTGAGCGCGTTTTTTGATAAGATAAATTTTAGCAAAAGCAAATCGCGAATGATGACAACAAAATATACGTGACTCTTTTGCGGTCGTCACTAGTAATAAAATCGGTACGACACGTAATAGGGAAGGAAGAAGGATGGGTCGCGCAACATTAGTCGTGCGTATGGCAAATACCGAACGGCAATTATCCGCTTAACTTATGGAAAGTATAGGGGACGGACGCGCGCGGCGACGGTTCTTATGACAGGGAAGTGCGGCGAAGTTTTCTCTTCTGGGTACGTGTCCAAGATGACTAAGCCTCGCGAGATGACACCATATCCTAATGATGGATACAAGAGTAAGCGCGACATTTGTATTACACGGTATCGATACGCACCGCGCTGCTTTGTTAACGGCCGCCTTTCATACGCGCGCGAGCGAGCTGCGTTTACGCGTATTTATAGACTGGCGTCATCTATCAATTAGCCGACTCATAGCCGTTTGTTTCCTCGCGCTGTATTTCGCACCGCGCGCTCGTGATTGCGGTGCAATTACGAGCGGCAATGTGCGAGTTACAGTTTGTGTTTCCATCATTAAGTTTGTGAATTATTCAACGCGTCGTTTTACAGGTGGTAAGAATGTGGTCTTCGACTCGCTGTGCGGAATCCGACTTTTTTAACACGATTGTTTGTACACGTTAATCACTTAATATTTTATTATAACTTAATATTTTATCATATATATGTATGTTTGTATATCTAAAATATATAAAACTTAAACTTTTTCTGATTCTATTCACATATTTTGCAACGCTAATTCCTATAAGCGTGCCACATATATATTATGTACACACAAAATTTCACTGATTTAAGCGAATCAATTTCAACCCCACACATCACCATATTTGTTAGGTTTTCCCTGTATCGGTGGCGAATCGGCGGGCTTGGAAAACTGTTTAGTCGTCTCCGCTGGAGAACTTTCTGGCGCTTTAGGAGCGTACCATTGCTTGTTTTTCTTATAAAACTCTTCTCTATTTTTTTGTCTCAACTCGTCGTAACTGACGCCTTTTTGTTGTAGATTTATTGGTTCAGTTAGATCGGTCTCTTCGGAGCGAACATCACCTTTAAACATAGTTAGTTGTTAGTTATAATTATCACGTAGATTTGTAGAGAGACTAAACACAATTTTACCAAACTCACTACTATCATTAAAACTAGAGTATGAGTCATAAGAAGTCATCGGCGGATAATCGTCAAAGACTATTCCAGGAGATGATTCCCGAACTTCAGATTGCACATTTGGCGATTGAGAACTTTGATACTGTCTCTCACTGTGAACAAAAATAAACATGCAAACACAAATTGACACAAATTGTCACAAATTGTCAACAGGAGTATAAATAAAAACCATCCATAAACAATACCTTATGAGTTTATTTCTTCCGTAATAACCCATCTCTGCTAATCTGTCCTTGAGAGTACTGTTCGGCATGGACGCCACTTTATCTATGCACAACTTGGCGGCAACGAATCTGCTGGATACGAAACCCAACATACTACCAATTCCAGCAGAGTATTTTGCATACGCACGAAACGGAGTCACTGCGAAAATTCCATATCCAATAGCTGCGCCGACAATGGCTGGCATGACAATACTTGAATTTTTCATGCACGCTTGAAATATCGCGATCTCCTCCGGTGTCAACGACACTCTCTGCGCAAATTAGATGACATAAATTTGCAAACGAGTCTTTAATTATTTACATATATTGAGCTCTAAAACAATTTAGAGCTTAAACTTTATTTATTAAAACTATTTATATTTTAAATTACAACGCACTTCTTGTACTCGATACGATCAATATATCTACATAGATATAAATAAATAAAAATACATGTTAAATAGAAGTATACACTCGATTTCTAACCTGCATCTGTTGATCCATTCCATAATTCGGTTGTTGTGCATCAGTTACGGTAGCCGCCATTATTCACGACTTTTATCGAATAATATTTTAGTCACATTAAACACGGGAAAGAGATAAAATCTGTATTCCGTAAAGAATATTGATTACATCAAATTGTGAAAATGTAAACAGTATAGTTCAAGTTTCGTATGTGAACGAGGAGCATGCGCGATGACGTACGTAAATACGTCCATAGATAATATGCAATACTGTAGAATTAAACTAATCGCGCCAAACGAACAGCCAATTGACGAACGTGATTGGTCAGTTTCATGAGAACCGCATCTTGCAGTTAATGTGAAACGGGCTTAAACATAACTATCAAGTTGTATCACGTAGGACTGCTCTCTCATGTTTCTATGTTTCGTGATGACATATTTGCACCAAACCAAACCTTACGAGTTTAAAATGTTCAACCGCTGTGTGACAGTGATTCCTCATTTAATAACAAACATGTGATTTGTGTGGACGCACGAGATAATAACAAAACAAATAATTCGAACGTGATACAGTCGTGATCTGAGAAATAAAAGAATACATAGACACAAAATCAAGTTTGTAGAACAGGTAAATATTAATATTATGTACACAATTGACAAATCATCTTATTATTAACAAGAAACACTTTTTTAAGAAATTAGATTTGTAACTGACAAAAGAAACTTTAACTGCAATTCTCTGACAATCAAATTTATAAACGTTAAATATATTATAGATCTTTTATTTGCATTTTTATGTATGAATTATAATTTATGTTACATGTATGTGTTGCTTATTACACTTTTACTTACTAATGTTACTTGTCTTTTTTATTTAGTCAAATTTCACAATGAATCAGATGAGAAAGGATCAGTCTAATCTTATGCTATCAAATTGCAAAACTAAAGGTTGGTCCACCATAAATTATATCACTTATTTTTATGTAGAAATTTATAAATTATCAAAGTGCTAAATAACTACTTGCTTTATTTTTTATTCTAGTAAGAGAGATAAGTCAACCTGTAAGACTTGTACAAGGTCTTAGTGGCAAAAAATTACAAGAGGATCAAAGAAGTAAACATCCCAATTTTTTTCCATGCATTAAAATATATTGCTATATATAACTTGTTACACACAACATATTATTTGCAGATCCAACCATAAAACTGAGTCAACCTGAAAGACTTACTCCTTATGGAAAAAAAGGGAGTTGCAAAAAAAGTGAGTAGCATACATATATGCAACAAGTAACCAAATTTGTTGATTTGCTATATAGTAGATATTTATATGTAACTGTGGTATATTTGCAGATCCAACTGTTACACTAACTAAGCCTGAAAGGCTTACTCCATATTTGAAAAGTGCACAGAAAAGTTGCAAGAAAGGTAATCTCAGACAGTTTTTCTTTCCTTGTCTATTATATATCTTACTATCTATACATGTAATTTTTGTGTATGCAGACACTCTCCAGCACGATACACAAAATGCAAGAAGAAATTTGAACTTTTATAACGTAAATAACAGTCCAACAAGAAAAAAACCAAAGTTACATGACAGAAGGAGTTTCTTAATACAACCTAACACTATAAAAGATACATATGTCAAAAAAAGACAAAGCACCTTTATATTGCCTCAATGTCAAACATTAGCGACGACGTCTAAGTTCAAAAGTCCTAGATACCCCGAAGAAACGTGTTCATCTTCAACAAAAAATGTTTGTTTCAATATTACACACGAAAAGAGTAACGCAACGCCAATTACACAGCACACTTTGTTGCGCATACCCACCACGATTGATGAGTCCGGTGTACTAAGTATTGAATGTTCGTCTCCCGCTTGCACACCGAGAAACAAAGATGTCCAAAAGGAATTAAGCTCCGATAAAGATTTTTACATTACCGTTCGCATTAGTCCAAAAGTAATTAACAGCTTACAATCTTCTGAATCTAATGCGAAAGTAACACATTCAGCAAACGAAACAGAAACATTTGCACGTACTGTGAGTAATCAAGAGGGAGATGCGCATTCGTCGTTACAAATTAAAACGAAAGCCGAGGAGTGCATGCCTTTGCCGTGCATTACCAACGAGTCTGACGAATTTGTAACTCTTCGTAAAACAGATCTTACAGCTCTAGAACACAAGTTGACACGTCTCATCGGTAGATTGAAAGAAGATTTGTCGGAATTAACCGCAGCTACAAATACAATATCTAAGATAAATGCAGCAGGTGAACTAAAAAACGACAAGGACGAAAAGATGAATCAGCAAACAACTGAAAATTTAAACACAATCACTGAGGTACCTGAAAGAGATAATAATCTTGAAACGCAAGTCAATCTTGAAACTAATAAAGAAAATGAAAACAATTTCAATAATATAAATTGCTCAGAAAACGATATTAAATTCAAAACGAGAAGACGTTCTGCACGTTTGATGGCAAAGAAGTCTTTAAACAGTTTGTATGATTCTAATCCCAATGATAGTTTCGTAAATTTAGAAAACGAACTGAACATCATACATGCAAACTCTAACATAAAGTATACACCTGTTAAAAGTTGTAAGTATTCTGATGTTACCAAGTACAAAAAAGTAAAAGGAAAGCCTATGAAAGAATATCTGGCATTGAAATCACGCATGAGCTGTTTGCTGACACCTAAGACACCGAGATCATATAATTCTTCGAATTTAGGACACATATGTCTCGAAAACGGTAACGCGAAAGCGAGCATATCGAATAAATTGTTCTCGGAACTTAATAACTTATATGCGGATTCGCCAGATTCAGCGTAATTTTACATGTGTTTTATATTGTTATGGGCCGTGGGTCTCATCATCTCCGATTAAACTAATCGGTCTATTACCATATCAACTATGATTAATCGAATCTTCTAAACAACTAATGCGATTGTAGTCAATGGAATAATTGACAGAGATTAAGGTAATCGGAGATGGTAAACCCTGTAATTTTATACAAATAATTTATATATATAAATATATCTATATATATAATTTATACATGTATATATATATATTTATATATTATATAGATATCTTATATCTTATGTATTATGTATTATAAATTATTATATATTATAAGTAAAAGAGTAAGAAGTAAGTGAAAGTAATAACAGTTATAATAAAAAAAAGTTTTAATGCAAATTTGCTTTATATTGCTTATATTTATTTGCTATATATATATATATATATCGCCGCGCTTAAAGACAGATAGAACGTAAAAAGTGCAATCAAACATGTGCGTATTACGTTAAAAACTGTATGTACAGTGGATAACAATGATTCGCGGAATTGGTTCGAGAGCAAGAAGAATCGCTCGGATTCTTGCGGTCTTCCCGCGAATCATTGTTGCCCACTGCACCGTATGCTCCGGAGTATGACGGAGTATTCCGAGGAATACTTCGTGTATAATAAGAGCATATAATGACACAATCCGATTCGTGCTTGTATTTCCGAGGCACATGCTCGTCCGCGTTCGTCCCCGATTGTTGATTATGTCATGCGTTTGCTGCGCGATATAATGCGCGAGAGTGTGTACAGAACGATTCAACGGGCGCACACTGTGATTCATCGACGGATACAAGAGTGTGTATATTATGAGTGCTACTAACTGAGAGAAGAAGCAAGTATGGCGCGTCCTAAGCACAGAGCGGCCGCAGATGTATGCGCTGACTGCGGAGCACTCGGTGAGAGCTTCTTTTTTATACCTTGAACGGACTTGCTCCCGTGTCTTTTCGCAGCACAATATTTGAAATGATTGTGATTGAGACGTGATCGAGCGTTTAGTCAAACTTGTTATCTTAAATATTACTACGCTTCTCTCCCTTCTCTTTCATCCCCCGCACAACTGCATCATTCTATATAAATAAATATATATGTGTTTATGCAACGGAATTTTTTAATAAGCAGCGTTGATTTAATTGAGAAAATGTGATGCTGTGTTTTAGAACCGGGTTGGGCGTCGATAAACAGAGCTATTTTGTTGTGCGACGATTGTTGCGGTATTCATCGTAGTTTAGGACGTCACGTGTCGCATATCAAGTCTTTGCATAAAGGTGTTTGGAATGCGCAGCTACTGAACGTTAGTACTCACACAGTGTGTTCCAAAGTATAAGAAGAAAGTAATGATTTCTTACCGTATGCTTACTGTCATTACTCGAAATAACATAGTAATATTCTAGATGGTGCATATGCTGAATGACAACGGAGCTAACAGTATTTGGGAACATTCCCTATTAGATCCTAGCAATTCCAAAATAAATAGAAGAAAGCCACAAGCTAAGGATCCTTTACAGTTAGTAAATTTTGTTTCTGTACATTGAATATCATTGTGGAAGTCTTGTCTTTTCCTACAAAGTCTAAAATTTCTGATTACAAAGTATTCTGTAAAAGAACTCATATGAAAAAGTACTTGAGCTTCTTTTGTGTATGATAAAAATTGTTATTTTTTATATTGTAGTCCTGTAAAAGCAGATTTTATCAAAGCAAAACATCAACATTTGGCTTTTATATTGCGGCCAAGCAAGGAAGAATGTTGTACTGAAGAAGAACTCAGCAGACAATTGCACAGTAGTGTTCGTACGAGCAATTTAGAAACTTCATTGAGGCTATTAGCACAGGGAGCTAATCCCAATTACTTTTATAAGGTATGTTTCAGTATGTTGCAAACATTTGTTTTTGTTAAATTAATAATACATAAAATCTGTACATATGTAGGAAAAAGGAACCACACCTTTACACGTTGCAGCTCGAGCAGGACAAGCTCTCCAATTAGAACTCTTGATAGCTAATGGTGCAAATCCAAGTGTGGTTGATTCAAGTGGTCAGATAGCTGCTGATATTGCTAAGTAAATAACAGTGACATTTAATATAGAATTGTACAGAAAATAATTGTATAATAAAATGTGTTACTACTCTCTTATCATTGCAGAATGGCAGGACATATTGATTTATCTGAACGCATAATTGAGTGTATGTATGAAGTAACAGATAGACTGACATATCATGTATGTTCCCGTAAGCCAAGCCATCAGGGTGATGAGCATCTCCTCATTTCACAACTTGCCAGTTTAGAGAAAAATGATTTAGCTTTGGAAGGAAAAAGCAGATTACAGATGGTATGATACAATTTATTTCCTTGATTTATTTTTGCTTGTGTGATGTTTTTGTAATGTACGATGGTTTTGTTCCTTATCTTTGTTTAGTTACCAAATCATTTGCTAGAGGAATTAGCTATGGATGTTTATGACGAAGTAGATCGTCGGGAAACAGAAGCAAGTGAGTATTTGTTTTGCATTACATTAATATTTTTTATACATAGAAAAGATCGAAGTACAATATATATATATAATTTAGAAAAAAAGAGAAATATGCCTGTATGATATATTTTGTATATTAATTAAATTTGTTAATAATAACTATATATTTTTTTGTCATGCTATTCCTGGAAGGGTGAGTAAAGAATTATACAATGTTTAAATTTATTTTTAACAATACAGTTCAGAATTTGTAATTACTATAAAAAAATATACATAATAAAATGTTTATATGTACAAGCAAATTAATATCTCATGTTTTATGAATAGTTTGGTTTACAACTGCATCTTTGCCTGAGAAGTGCACCGTTCCTTTTCTGCCAGTTAATCCGCAGTTGTCGTCCACTCGAAATCAAGGACGGCAAAAATTAGCAAGATTCACGCAGAAAGAATTCACCACTCTTATCGTAGATTTATTGGTTGAGGCAGGACGGAGACATACGCTCGCTAGCAACGCGCTTAAAAGTATTGATATTAAATTATAAAAGCGCGCATGTGTTACTTTATAAAATTCTTGAGTAGTATCAATTATTGCGATATTTTAGATCCTGCTGTGTCTATGCTACGCAAAGAGCAACTCGGTAAACATGGGTCTCAAGTGTCCGACGACGAACCTTTGTACGACAGTGTTGCATCCGACGATGATTATGCCGCTTTAACATCCACAGATAATACTGTATCCGATGGTTCGAATCAACTTAAAGCTAATAAAGAGGTAATTTAATTTTCAAACAAAAAACTATTTTCATTCTTCAAGTACAAATATATACATTAGCAACCGCAGTAATATTCTTCAAGTTTAGAATAAACCTTGAGCATCTCTATTGCACAGAATGGAGATATTTGATCTAACATAGAGAAATTATACATGTATACATACATGATACCTTGTGTGCGAGTATATTAGTTCCGCAAACTGCTTAATTTTCTCTAAACAAGATTTTGAGAAAGTTTAGGAAAACTTATAATTTTACAAAGATACATTATTAGAGTAATATTTATCTTTCTATGATAAAATATTGAAGGTACCGGCACTAATAACAAAAAGAGGAATAAGGAATTGGCTGAGCACGTGGCTTTTCTGTAGGCAGTGTTAGGCAAGTGCACAGGTCTGTTTGTGCATGCGCGACTATTGCCAAGATCGTTAAAAAATTGTTACTCATTAAAAAACAAAAATATTAATTAGCCATTTGATTCATGTGGTGAACTCGCAGTCCACTAAACACGACTTACGAGTATTCATAACAACATCTCGCAGTAATGCTACGCAATCAGAACATAACAGTTCTTTTTTTTTCTTGTGTGACCATTATAACACGCTCTACACTCCCTGTGTGTGATGTTAGTTTCAAACAAAGATTGTTATTGAGTCATTGTTGTTGTTTCAGGAAACGTTTGCGCCAATGGCTAAGGGTCTTCCGTCTATGGTGGAAGTTTTGAAGAAACAACTGACTCTGTCGGAATCGACCGTGCGAGATCTTCGCGAGCAGATACAAACCTTACAAAATACCGTCAAGCAACTCACCCGAGAGAACAGCGAACTGAAACACATGCTACAAGTAATTGATTGTTTTTATAGAGCACAATGTATATACACTAGAGATAAAAATTAATGATGTTGATGTCCAGTTGAAAGGTTCTGGCGATAGCAATATAAATGGACATGCTGGTGGAGAACAGGAACCTGAATTAGAACCGGTGCACGATATCAAAACGTCCAGTACACGTGGAAATCAACGACCGGCGTCCATGTACGAGACAAGAGAAGGTTTGCGAAAACCAGCATCGTGGTCAACAAACATTTGCCAAGTAATTGTTTTTGTCTGAAGTAATGCCAGCAATCGAGTCGAATATCATTGGTTATCATATTGCGTCCACCCGTTGTATTATTTTCATGTAGACAAAACGCGACACGGAAGCGTTATCACGAAATAACACGCAAAGCTTGTGGGAATGCGGTGCTCTTAATTTGCCACCCAGCGAAGAGGTGAACCGACGAACGGAACAAGTTACCAGACGAATTCAAGAGTTGTGGATGGCTATGCAGGATCCAAGCCAGCGAGAAGCTTTTGTCCCTTGTGCCGAAAGGATACGTGTCGCTGTCGCTGAGTTAACCGCTATATTTCCTCAGGTAAATCGCTGATTTTGTTTTGAACCAGTCTCACTTGTTCAAAAATTAAAGAAGTAGATAAATTTTTTGTTATATCGATAGAATCCAATAGAAGAGAATATTAGATCTGCGCTGCGTCAGTTGAACGGCAACACCGGGAGACTTCAGGCAGAATGTTCCGGTCTTCAAAGGTGCACCAGTGATGCCGAGCACATGGATCGTTGCCTGCAGCAAGTACGTTCGTGCGCTTACGATATTGCCAAAGCAACCAAGCTACTCGTTACGCAATTTCAAATGTAAGCTCTCTCTCTTTCTCTCGTTTTATCGCGAAAGTATCAAGAGCTTAAGATTATTTTTGTATATTTTCAAGGAATTGTAAATATTTTTGTACAGCGCAGCAATTTCTGAAGAGGAATGTTATTTTCCTCTCTCGAGGTTTTAATCACGATGTTATTGCACTTTTTATATATTCATTTCTTGCAATAATGTCCGTTCTCCTCTTGTTAAAGAATTTGATAGTATAGAGAGGACAGTCTTACTCTTTTTTTTTACAATTGTTACTATTATTAAATTATTTAATTGCCAAGAGTTACGTTGGTAAATCTATACTCTATTACTAACAAATGTGTGTGTAAGCCACATGACATTGTTTAGCATATAATTATATTACATATTATCGTTTTTAGTATATGACAAAGACTGAATAGCGACAAACCAATGAGTTTTATTATATGTGGCAACTTAAGTTTTTAAGTCTTGTTTAATGCATATAAATCTCATTTAAGCAAATTTTTTACTAATAGAAGACTCATCGTAAGGTATATTAAATAATTGTTAAAAATAGAACACATTAAAAAAAAGAATATAATATTAGTACTTCTACGATCTGTTACATGTCCTTTATATAATTAATAAGAATGTAAACATTGTCTATAACTGATGTTTTGAAAATTTTATATTGTTATGTTATCATCAGGAGATTTAAATCTATAATATATATAGCGCTCTTCGCTGAAAAATAGCCGATATCAATGAAATTGTAATCTAAATTTATGACTAATATCAGAGCTTGTTGTATCATTATTCGTCTCATTATATCTAATTTACAAATTTTTGTTTTACATTTCTGATATTCTACATCGGTCTTTCAGCTTTTGTTGATTACACCATTATATTGTGAAGGCAATCTGTGCAATATCTGTGACACTCAATAATCAATTATAGACAAAATTTATTGCGCTTGTTAAACAAATATTTACTAAGCGAACAAACAAAATATTGTTTTACCTGTTTTACTCGGTTTTTTATGTGTCAATGTATATGATAATTATAAATGATATAATGAGGCAATATTATAAGTATATATCTGAGTATCTTAAGTATCGACATATATATATATGTGCAGATGAGACCGCATAATAATAGTAATAGTAACACTAATGTGTGATTACGTGCAAAAACGCATCTGTTATTAAAAGCTATATCATTATATTTATATATGAAATAAAAATAGCTATATATATATATTTGGCCAATATTTATGTGTGAGATCCACGCATACACAAATATATATATATATATATTTGTAGGATCTTTTGTATATATTTTTTAAGCATATCTGGCCAGTTTTTTCTTCCTGAGTGGAAAATAAAAATATATTTCACTCGAAGTTACACGTGATTGACTTTTTATTAACGCTTTTTGCTGAATATTCAATCGTTTGTAATATACTTGTAAAAGCTTTGTGAACTTTAAAGATGTGAGTGGTGATTTTTTGCCGCACCATGTTGCCGCTCCTGTATTCAAAATGAATTAGTTGCAATGGCCGCGCTTAGCAGACCAATTGCTGAGTTGTCTTGTCAACACTCGATTTGTTGAATTTAAAAGTAAGAGCAGACCAACGATTTGTGGCAATTAAACCAGGTCACGTTCGATTGCTGCAAGCATTGGTCTGTTGAACGCGGACATTTGATCGTTAGAAAAAGAGAGAAAGAAATAAGAATCCGAAATACGTTCACGAAGCTGTTAGCGCGCTTGATCTGATTCGCTATGTGATCAATTTCGGACGAATTCGAATGTGGAGCTCATGAGAATCGAGCCGCATTGGAGATCAGAAAGTGCCAGCGACCAATGAAACGGCGCTCGCGTTGCGAATACACGGCGAGGGAACAGACGCCTAGTGAGTTTCGGCTTTCGGTACAGTATTCGGCAACAGACACTCAACACTCGGGGAGGTTTTCGCGCTACCTGTTACGAAAACTCGACGGGTGATACAAAAACACGTGTCTTTCGGTGTTTTAAGCGTTGATAGTCCCGTTGTTCGCGGGCTGATTGCCGTGCGCTCGGTCAGTTTGGTCAAGGACGGACGTATCTCCGAGGCTGGGTAAGTCGTGCAGTGGCACGTCGTCGGGATTCAACGGGCAACGAGAGGGACACGCGTTGTATCGCCGCTCGCTTATGCGACGCGTGAAAGCAAGAGCGGACCGTGAGCGGCGTGGCGCGGGGCGGCCATTTTATATTAGTATGACGTAGAAGCTGGGTGTAGCATAGCATTCTTATTGCTGTGGTACGCGAAGAAAAAGACTAGCTAACGATCTCGACGGCTGGGTAAGTAAACCTGGTGTGGCTGGTGGCGAGCAGTCAAATGCACGCAGCGTAGCGACGCGAGGTGATGTGTGAATTATCAGTGCGTGCGTGTTCCCGCGGATAGGATTCGCGAGCAACGCGCGGAAGCTAGCAGCGCTCGGCAGCCTCGGTGAGCAGACGAGGCGTTCTGGGACGAGGCAGCGCGAGCGAACGAAAAAGCGAGCGTGAAACGGAAACGAAACGACGAAAGAAACTTTCCCTTTTTTCCCATTTGAGACTAAACCGGCGAAGTCACAAAGTGAGAATATTGCTTTTCGTCGCGACGGTGTGCCTGTAGCATCGCGCGAACATGAGCGAGGAGAGCAATCCACGTACGCTGTACGTGGGCAATCTAGACGTTATGGTGACCGAGGAACTGTTGTGCACGCTTTTCTCGCAAATCGGCGCCGTCAAGGGTTGCAAAATTATACGCGAGCCGGGAAACGACCCGTACGCATTCGTCGAGTTTACGAATCATCAATGCGCGGCCACGGCATTAGCCGCCATGAACAAGCGGTTGTTCTTCGACAAGGAAATGAAGGTTAACTGGGCGACCAGTCCGGGCAATCAGCCGAAACTCGACACTAGTAATCACCATCATATATTTGTCGGCGATCTCTCGCCAGAAATTGAGACGCAGACGCTTAAAGAGGCGTTTGCACCTTTTGGCGAAATCAGCAACTGCAGGATCGTGCGTGACCCGCAGACGCTCAAGAGCAAAGGCTATGCTTTTGTGTCATTTGTCAAGAAGTCCGAGGCTGAGGCGGCGATCACTGCGATGAATGGCCAGTGGCTTGGTTCACGCAGCATCAGAACAAACTGGTCCACCCGAAAACCACCTCCACCGAGGTCCGAGAGACCGAGACACTCAAATAATAGTAAACCTAATTATGAAGAGGTACATAACCAGGCAGACATACGTGTGTACTTAAATAGTTAGTCTTTTGCAGTTGGACTTTGCAATAGAATAGCTCTTGCTAGCGAATTCTTTGTAAAACAGCTTGTTAATCATGTGCATAAATAAGATGTCTTGGCATGTAGCAATATTCAAATCTGTTATAGTAATTGTCATTCTGTCATTCTCACTGAAAAACTTCATTCATATAAAATTTGCATAGTTGCAAACTTGAAGTAAAAAAAACCACTTGTGATAGATATAGATATTATAAACATTGCATAAAATATGAAAAAAGAAAAGAATTTGGATAGATAGTGTGTATTGATTGATGCTAAAAATTTTATATACAATAATTTAAAGATTTATATTGTTTTCAACAGGTATATAACCAAAGTAGTCCAACTAATTGTACTGTATATTGTGGAGGTTTTACAAATGGAATCACAGACGAATTAATAAAAAAGACATTCTCTCCCTTTGGCACCATCCAAGATATAAGAGTGTTCAAAGATAAAGGGTATGCTTTTATTAAGTTCACAACTAAGGAAGCTGCAACGCATGCTATTGAGTCTACACATAATACAGAGATCAATGGTAGTGTTGTCAAGTGTTTTTGGGGAAAAGAAAATGGTGATCCAAACAGTGTGGGTCCTAATGCAAATCATCAAGCTCAACAGGTTATTTATTTCATTTATATTTACAAGCAAATACAGTTATTTAATACTTGTCATATTTTATTATGTGTATAACAAATTATTTACAAATTATTTACAAAAACTAAATTAAATTGAGAAAATTTTTTTTTATATCTGTATTAATTGAAATTCAACTAGTTAATGTGTGGAATATTTATGGCATGTATAACAGGGATTTTGATAAACAAAATATGGAAACTTATTTTGCAACAGGTAACAGCAGGAGCAGGACAGTATGCATACGGATACGGCCAACAGATGGGTTATTGGTATCCACAGGGCTATCCGCAAATGCAGGGACAGTTCTTGCAGCCTGCTCAATATTATAGTCAATATTACGGACAGCAGGCACAGTATATGAACAGCATGAGGATGCCCACTCCAGGCGCGGGAGCCTGGCAACCACCACAAGCCACTGCTGCACCACCGACAGTGAGTGCACCCTTGCCACCGGGACAGCAACCCACTATGGTGACATACACAATGCCACATCAGTACCCCACGCAATGAAATAGATCATTGGCTGGATAATTGTTACATGCGATAGTGTTTGCTCGGGGTAATCGCAAAAAATCGTTCTGTTATATACCTAATCCAAGAAGATTTAAGTTTTCCGTAATAGTATGTAAGATAATCGATTTGATGACTCTCGCACGAAAACACATTAACATGTAACGCGTGGCTACTTTGCTTCTTGTCGCGTGCTGACACGCATGCTGTGTATGTGCGAAAGCCATACTTTCACTTAAAGCAAACGTAACAATAAAGAAATAATATGTCGACTTAAACAAATCGTTTATGCGTATAGATTTGTTTAAAGTCAAAAAAAAAAAAAAAAAAAAA
>QVOA01001998.1:0-59597 GCA_014825685.1 Pseudomyrmex cubaensis
CGAGCGGCTATACACCTAAAAACATTTAAAAAACGAATATTGTACAGGTGTATGTTTTTTTCAAGCACTTCCAAGCAGATCTTACATTCGCGATAATTCTAAACCTCTTTCTTAATCAGATTCAAATAATACAGTAAATGAACGCGATATTATTCACACCTCGAACTTTGATCTCCTCTCTCAAGGTAAAAAGCTCTGAAAACAAATGCATAAATATTTCCATTCGCTGCATTTTTTATTATATCGGCACGAGGAGACAAAATGTAAATTTTTACAATAATCTAACGGTGCGCGACGCGACGCATAAGAAGTTTATCTTTCTACAATTTCTCGCACGAGCTCGTGTTTCGGATATAATGGCAACAGTCGCGATTTCAGATAAAAATTGTCACGCGATTTTCGTGACGCTTTAGCGCGATCGTGGATTTCCGCGTGTGTCACTTCGACCGCAGTGTCGATTGAAACTGCTTGAAAAATTTAATATCCATGATATAAATTTTGCAAAGAGACAGTAATGCAATATGTGTATTCAATCGCATTCTCTCTCTTTCTCTTTTTCCCTCTGTTTTTTTTTATTGGCAAGAATAATGTTCTGGAAATATGAAACATTTTTTTCTCATTGATTCAATTTCTGTCAATAATGTGCTCGACATATCAGATACAAGGCAATTATTTCCCAACGGACCAATATGGAACAAGAGCAAGAAAGTGCCGCATCAATCAATCAAAAGTAACACAATATAAAAGTAACATGTACAAAATTCGGTTGTTATCAGAACAAAACGGTCGATTAAAATCTCTGTCAAGCTGATAGAGCCGTCTCTCCTGCTTTCAACATAATAATCGTTAAAGCAGGTGTCCCCGACAAGCGTGGGAGCCTCGAGCGCCTCCCGGCGCTATTCTCTCCCAATCCATTACTGTAACGAACGTTGAAGAGTCGCCATGACGACGCAGTAGAGAAACACACACGTGGGGTGTAGCAGCTCGCTCTCCTTTTTTTTTCCTCCACCCTTTACCTCCACCTCTCCCCTTCCCACCCTCTTCCCCTTCCCTTCTCCTTCCTCCTGCCGATCTCAGGCTTCGCCCGGTTCCCTCGCCCTCCGACCTCTTTTGCCGCGTGAGTCGAAAGAGAGCGTACCGCTCTACCGGACTATCTCGAAACGAGGAGGCTTTTGTGGAGGTGTCCGCACGTCCGTCCGTATACGTTTGTGAATTTGAGCCCCCGAACGAGAGCGTTATCATGGCGGCCGGGTCGGTTGCCATCGCGATACCGGCCACAACATAAAATCACTTTGACGATTTGTTTGGTGCCATTGATGCGCCACACATGCAAGAATCAATTTTATCCTCCGCTCGTCGTTCGGAACCCTCCGTCCCATCCTTTCTTTCGAATTACAACTCCCTCGCCGGCGCAATATAAATCGCTTCTCCCCCACCGCTCGGACATATCCTCGGACATATTCTCGCTCGTCATCCCTCTTCTCGAAAATGTCATCAATTGACGACTGGAAATGGCATCGCGATATTCTAATTTCTTTGAAGAAAACTGCTATCTGCTTCGGTCATGTTTTTGATGGATCGAAATGAAGAAAAAAACTTAACGATGTTCTGGCAGTCAAATGTTCCAACCGCGTGCTTATCTGTCTCACGTGACATCTGAGTAGGGTCTTTATGAGCCAGAAATACGCCACAGAATTTGCAAAAAATTGAGAAAAGTCCATAGAACGCATTACAGATCATTTTTTTCTTTTCAAGGTTGTTTTTTTTTCATATTTCAACTATCTACGGTAGAAATTGTATTGAACAGAAATACACAGAAAGAATTTTCAATTATTTAACCGATTTGTAAGAAAATGTGCGAAAGTTTAAATTCTTCTCAAGAAAAATTCAAATAAACATTAAGATAAAAAATCTTGTGTGTGACTTGCAAGGGAAAATACTCGCATCTCTTGGAATCTTGAACAAAAACAAAGTTGTCTGTTGAATTTTCACATCGTTATTTTTAGTTTATACATTATTTTGTAATTTTTAATTAAAAATTAATATTTTTCCGTTCTCAAGCTAATATAACTTTTTCAATTTCTTTTTATTATTTTCACTTTTCTTAGTCGATTTATTATTTTTCTTCTCTATCATCATAAATATATTAATTTTTTTCACAGCTTATTACGAGGAAAATTCTCATAAAAGTATTAAACACTCTTTAGAGATAATGGTTTAGGTTTTTCCCTCATATATATGTATATATCTCTATACTGTCATAGATTATTGATTTCCATCGCTATATATCTTCTCTGTACATGTCACTATAAACAAGAGTCCTTGACCAATCGCGTTTCCTACTAATGATACATATATTCTGTCACTAACTAAGGAAAGCTCTGTGCTTAAAAAATAGATATACACGGTTGCTTCGAGAGTTTCTAATTTGAAGATCATAAACACGCAATAAACAATTCTATTTTTATATTTTGTACATTCATAAGTTTTTAAAAAAAAATTAATATAGTTTTAGTATTAAATTGAGACAAGAAGAGAAATTTCGTAAAACGAGATGAATTTTACACGTAGAGATATCGAATTTTCTTTAAGGGCGGCACTCCGGCCTTGAAACAATGACACAATTGATGCAATGACACAATTTGTGTTTTGCAAATTCGGACTTGAACGATTTCAACCACGCGATAAGCGCTCTTATCTGTTGCGCGTATGAAGTACACGTGTATCTATTACGTATTGGTCTGGCTTACATACATATATATATACATACGTTTGTGTTAAGTAAAATGATCTCAAGTTCAAGCTCACACGCCACGAATAGTCGACTCTGTTCGCATAGCTCATCCAAAGTGTTCGCCGTCACATCACGCTATAGCGCGATTAAAACCGATAATCACATTCTTATCTGTAAGTGTAATCGAATACCGGCAGTTTTCGTAAAAACTGAATCGGATTAATCGGGTTATTAAATTTAAATAAGTTTTATTAATGAGTTTTTTTGTGTCGCGCTGTGCAAATAATTTTCTCGACACTAAAAAAAAAAAACTAATCAAATTGTACTTTTTTTATAAAAACTAAACTTTTACAAAAACTAAACTTTGCATAGAATATTAATAAAAAAATACTGATGTACAAAATTGACATTGGTTTTCTATATTTTTGTTTTTCTATTGTTCTTCTGCACGTGTTCTATTGTTCTTCTGCAAAGAGATTGTTTATAAAAACTTTTATAAGATTTCAATGTTAGATATTTTTTAACATACACATTTCCGCGCGTATTGCTAAAAATGCATCGTTATATTTGGTTTCTTTAGAATAGAATATATAAGTTATTGGAATTATTTCAATTCGGAATTATTGAAAATTACTGTAACGCGAGAGGATTTTATCGTTTCTCGTCCGGGCTAATATACTTTCGATTGTTCCACTCGCGCACGAGAAGTCTACTTGACTTTCCAAGACGCATATATACAGAAAATATCAGTACACAGATAGACCAACGACGATAGACACACATGTCAACGGAAAAAAAGCTAAGACGGTTACGTGATCCGCGATTGTTATGTAAATTTCGCTGCTCGCTTATGCACAGGGATGCGCTTCTGCGCATTCTCTATTATTTTTTCTTTCTGTTAAATATTTTCTCGTCCGCATAAAAAAAAGAGAAAGGGGAAGAGAAAAAAATGATGGTTAAAGCGCGAAAATGAGATATCTAGGCACACAGTAAAAACATCTCTCTAATTTTATATAATGAATGTCATTTTATATAATGACTTGTAGAGTGAGTAGATTTAAATTTTACTAAAAAACACAAGACACGAAACATCGAACTTATTGCAATATCAAAAAATAATAAGCTATGTATCTCGTAAACCCAAAACGTATAAAAAAAGTATGAAATACTAAATAATCATTTAGAACATCAAAACATTAGCAAAAATAAAAAGATCCAAAATTTAGAAAATATAAAAAAAACCACAATTTGTTACAACAACGCACAAATAATAAGAAAAATAAAGTATAAAAAGAGAAAAACAGTAACTTCCTCCGCATATCTTATGACAAAATTAGCAACTAACCGTGACGATTTAATTTATTAATGCGCGCACATCGATCTTGTTTACCTGATCAAAGTGCGACGCAACGCGCGAATCTGTACGCGAAATTCGAGTCTCGCGATTGCAACAGAGAAACGCGCGCTCAACATAACGCGCATCCAAGCACCGAGGATTTTCGCAATGTGTGCTGCGCGATCTTACATTATGACCGATGAGCGCGCCCTTATACGTCTTTTATTGGCCACGCCAATCGTTAACCAAAGCGATTTCAGCCCGACTCTGGCCTCTCTCTCTCTTTCTGTTTCTCGCACTTTCACTTTGCGTTGCCCACGTGATCTCTCGGTTTTCCTTTTTTTACCAAAGCAGGAAACTGGCCGTCTCTGGCTTCGACAAACCGAGGAGAATCGTTACCGATTCCTTCGTTTTATACACATACACGCGCTCACACACCCGCTATTGTCTCGCATGTCTTCCATGAGGCCATTTCGCCATGTTTACACACTACGTGTGGGCCACCTGCGCTTCGCCGGTTACGACGAAATTGCCTCGCACTGTACTTACGCCGCAAACGATTTGCGAATCTCCGTTTAATGACGCGTCGGCGACTGCGCCCGGTTTTTGCACGCGAGAAAAACGAACGTGTTTGGTTCCCGTGCGAAGAGAGGCATGAGACGAAAAGAGGCAAATGCGTTTTTACAACAAGAAACCGCGTGTTTCTCTGAGAGAAACGAGGTCTGTGAGAAAATTGAGATAAATCGTCATCAGATAAATTGTAATCAGAAAATTGAGCCATCCCAGTTTAGCGCGTCACAGATACAAAAAAAAAACAAAGTTTGGAGAATTGAGTCTCGCGTGTTTTCTCGGTCTTATGTAAAAAGTGCGATTGCACCGATAGTTTTTACTTTCGTAGCTTCACTTAATCCTAATTACATCTAAAAAAAAAAGAAGAAGTTCAAGCGCCGGTACGAAAGTTTTTCTTTTCATATTTCTGCAGAACTCACCAGATACATGTCTCTCCAACGTCTCTCTTGCAACACCGTTTTATTAAGCAACACCACCCGAGTCGAAATTTTAATCTTACTTCGGACTCTCTCTCTCTCTCTCTCTCTCTCTCTCTTTAGACACTGAAATCAACCAATCTGCTTTTTCAAAGTGTTACAATTAAGAATTATGTACATATATGTACGTATTAGACATATACATTTACGTATATATCAGACAAATGTGTGCAATTAAACGCGATTAAAAGTTTGTTTGTCTGACGAACAAAATCTAAGAGCGATTTTAGCCAGTGAATCGTTCAATTGTGTCATAAATGTGCGCTCGCAAAATTTTCACACGGGAAGGAGAGATAGCGTGAGCGGTACTGCCCTGCTCGTCGTATAATCGTTACAAGGGAAACAGGAGCGGAGCGATAGGAGCGATGCTTATGTCGTATTCTCGTTTGACGACTTGGCGGAGGTGGGCGGAGGAGACGCTCCGCTCCCGATAGCGATAAACGACGTATCGACGATTCGTCGTCCCCTTTTTCCTTTCGTTTCCCCGCGGTCTCGCGAGCGACTCCTCCGCCGTTGTTGCATAATACACATAATGGCCTTTTTTTTCCACGTAGCCGATATACTCCGTTTTGATTCTCTCGTGGAAAGTTTTCCAGGAAACGAAATCGCTAATCCTTTCACCAGCTGCGCCCGGATATGCTATATTGTCGTCGCTAATCAAAATCGAGAGCAACGTTCTCCGGAAATACAACGTCACACAACGTCTATCAAAGTCTGGATTTTGCACGTTGTTCTTCTTTCACGTATCAGTATTAATATACTTTTTTTTAATTATAAGAAGATATAATATAAAGATAAAATATATAAAGATAAAATTTGTACGAAATAATGCGAGTCTCACAAAATAGATTGTAACGTGTAGATAGGGAATATATTTCCATTATATTTGATCTTATTTAAATAATTTTGTTCTCTATGTTGATAAAAAATTTATTAAACAAGCACACGTTTTTTCGCGCACTATTTTATGTTTAATAATATTTTAAAAAACTACGCGGTATAATTAAAAAACGCATATATACGTAATTTAGAAAAAAAGACGCAAACATTGTGAAAATAGAAATTTCTTGTTTGGATAATTTGCGAACATGTTTATAGGAAATGTTGCACCAATAGTTATAATAAATGCGACTCCGAGTGAAGCTTCGTGCTACAAAAACAAACCGTCTTGTTTCGTTAATTTCACGTGATTCGCTCTACGCAAACCGTAACAGTCACGATCAGCACAACAGATAAGCATACGCGGAAAGAACAGAGTTGATATAGAGAGCCAGAATATTTTTATGATTACCAAACTTTGCGTTTCTTTACGTTCGAACGCGCGCATTCTCTCCGGCGGCGGTGCGCATTGTTAATTTCTCTCGACGCAAAGCAGCGGGTTTAGTAAACAGAAAACTTAAACACATATACTTATATTTGCAAATTAAAATTTTTTTCCAATAAATATCCAAAATTTTTTCTAGTTATTTTATATCTTTGCTTGAATCACGATTCCGTTTCAAATGGCAAATGTGTATACAATTTTGTTTTTTATTCTATATAAGAAATATTAGGAAAAAATATTAAAATATAAATATTAGGAAAATTTCTATATAAATATTTTTTTAAGCGTTTTGAGCAGGAAATAAGATTTTTCTATGCAAACATCATAATATCGCATATTGATATATATATCGCATATCGATATATATCGCATATCGATATATATATCGCATATCGATATATCGATCTTCTTTTTGTTTCTAATTGTCGATTCTAGCAAAGTGTTAAAACGATTTTCTTGTTATAAACAATTTTCAGTTTAAAAATTAAACGGCATATAATTATCTGGACTCGAAGTTATAATAAAGTAATATTTTATACATAAAGGAAAAGTTCAGTTGCTGAGATTTTGTATGCTGGGAAAAGTCTCTTTGGAAACACTTGACAGCCAATGACGTTTTCGCTTTTGTTACGCCCCTTTCTCATCCCTTTTCACAGCAAAGGCAACCTCGAAGGTTCATGATAAGGGACTGCCTTTTCTCATTCACCCTCATCTCCCGCAACGCTATTGGAGGAATGGTATGCTCTACTTGGCCAATGAACCGTTTTCAACTTCTTAACGAGGAAAGAGCACAGGTGCAATGGTGTGACAGCACCCTCATATCGCGGTGTTTTTTTCAATTTAGAAAAAAGTAATCCGAAGATGAGATAAAACAAGAAAATAATGTTACCTTGTGGCTGAGAACGATGCAAATTAGAATCGAAATGCGCGCGCGTACTTCGAAATTATTGGGGATTATATTAAGTTAACAACAATTTCCGTTCATTTTTCTTTTGCTTGCGAAAGAGCAGCCGATGACGGAGAGTCTGTCTGAAATCCGCAGTACCTTTTCTCGCGGCGACTCGTTTCGGAGCCGCGCAACGTGATGCATAATTAAAAGTATCCGCATACGTGGGTAGGTATCTCTCGCGTGAGCAGACAGCAGCCAGGCAAAGAGAGACCGACAGCGAGAGAGGAAAGAAGAAGGAGTAATACAGACAGTCAGTCGATCGATATATGTGGTGGCCAGGCGGGAGTTATGCACGTCGCATCGGCGGCGGGATCGGGTCGGTTTTTCTAGGAAACGTTCATCCGCCGCGGGATCGACGACCGTTACGCGAAGATGCCGATTAAAACTCAGAGAGAGAGAGGAAGAAAGAAAGAGAGAAAAGAGAGAGAGAGAAAAAGACACGAGAGGAGAGAGAGAGAGAGGGAACGGAGAAAGAATGGTAACGCAACGTAATGTAAATGCGGATGCGGTCGGCGCGTGCGCCTGCAGTAGGGCACGCCAAGACGACAGCTGTTTCAGTCCTCAGGCAACATCAGCGTTGCACCTGCCTGGCTGCCTGCCTGCCAGCTCGCTTCGTCCGCTCGCCTGCTTGCTCGCTTACCCACCTACCCACCTATCTATGTGTGTCCACGGGACGCGTGCAAGCGTCTATACGCACGCGAGTCCTTAAACCCGAAAGATCCGACGGGGACAGGGGAAGGGTGAAGATTTGTGTTAATGATCGAGTTTGGACCTCGATTGATCCCGGGGGTTAACGACACGGGATGAATATTATTTTGACGATAACGTTTTTTCTCGATGTGGCAAGATTTCTATAAACGCCTTCTCTTCAGTTTATTCTGCCTCCAAGTCTTTTGTCAATAAACGTTCAATTAATTTGTTTAACTTTCTGTTCCGTGTTATGGAGTACACGATGAGTAGGGTAATGTCAAGGTTGCATTCTTATTAATGTCAACAATGCGTCTTATCGATCAATTGCAAGAATATGAACGTTGTTAATTCTACTTATCTATTATGGATATCTATTGTTGTTCCTATTATAAATATTACGCAATTACGTATATAGATTATTCTTACGTGTAATAATGTTTTTTTTTTTATAACGAATTAATAATGCAAATTGTTTTTGCTTTGCAATTATTGTTGTTTAGTACCTAATGTAAAATTCGAAACAATTAGAAATTTAAACACACGTGTAAACGTATTTTTATTACAGCACCAGACTTCCAAGTGCACAATGTAACACACAGAGGAAACATCGGCGCCCGCATGAGCGGTCATCGCACGTTCGGAAACCTCCATGCTGGCGAAAGAAACGTCCGAAATTAAATCTAACGGGATTTAAAAGCCTATTCCACTCTTGCTGCGCCACTCTCTACTTTTTGTTGCGTCAATACGTAATTGTCTATTATCAATAAGCAGAAGATCAAAAGATGTTGCACAAAAGTGATCAGAAAATTACTTTAAGAATTTTGAAACGTAACGACGTCTTTTATTTTTCGTTTATTAATGAAAAAATTAAATTTGCATTCTCTCTTTTCTTTGTTCTAAATTCTTAAATAACCTAGAAATTGTAGAATTTATTTGAAGAAATGAAGTATTTTTTTCTTTATACGCACGGAAACTAAAAAGATATCTCGGAAAGTAACACGAAAACGTCATTTAAAGTAAGTGTAAGTGTTTAAAGGGTATAACACGCGAGGCATCAATTTAAAAACAATATTATACGCCTACCATTATTTTGACGTACTTTCAATCAATTTCACGATTTTTCATTTCTCTTTGTTTTTGTGTAATATTTTCTACATAATTAAAATATAATACATTATTAAAATATTGTAAAATAAAATACTAAAAATAACGTATTTTGGATAAAATTACTTGAAATGCAATGTATATTCTGGCACTGCTAAAGTTACATCTGCGAAAGTGTCGTAAGAACGATAAGGAATTGAATCGGATCGTGTAAGTACTGACGTAATGCTCGAACATTCCTCGACTTATCGTGCAGCATGCAAAGCGCGAATTACTTCGCTCTATCTCGAAACCCGCGAGGAAGAGAGTCAGTGGCCGACGCGGGATACGGGATACGCGTGATTCTTTTGCAAATTCGCCAGATGCAGGGCTCCGACGGTCAACCACCAAGTCCCATATCTTGGTTTGTATGACAGGTCGGCTTGCGGAGAGTCGCGGACTTAGAGGGAGAACGCCGTCACGCCAGGCCTACTTTGCGCGCGACAGTAACGGAAGTCTCTTGACCAATCAATCCCTCGTTTCTTGGTCAACGGGTCAGATCGATAAGAAAATTAATACGTCAACGACGCTCGATAATTAAAGCCGCGTATTAAAACAAGTGCGCGCGCGCGTGTGTGTGTGTGTGTGTTGTCAATTTTACATGTCATTTAATAAATAATTACTAAATTAATAAAAGAGATACCGAGTTCTAACACGCGAATGTGTCATTCCGTTAAAAATAATTGAAACAACGAATAGATTCGAGATTTAACAGGATCAATCAAGCAGATTAAAATTTGTAAAACATTTTTGCCATTTTATTGTCGTGAAATGTCAACGACGCGAAAATCGATTCTAACCGATTGACGAAGAAAATCAGAGATCGAGAGATGATTATTGCAAGTTAGTTGAAGACCGATTATCGGTCTGCGCGGCTAGTCGCATGTAAAGGAGAAACGTTACAGTTACTTGCAAACAACTGTGTTGCACTCGCGCGTATATAATACGAGATGTATGTACGTTCTATATAATATGAGGTAATAGCTCATTGCTGTCGTATCGGCGATAAAGGTAGTAATAGCGAAGAGACACGAAATCCCATGTTGGATCGGATCTTTAAATCGACTTGTGGATCGTGCGATTTTGAATGTTTCACCGAATAAAATCGGAGAAAATATGTAACGGGGGAAAATCTGTAGATTCGCGTGTATATAAAAATCGATGAATTTTCGTCACGAATTTCAATTACGATCAATCACGAATACGCCAATATAGTTTGGCGCTACATACAGTCAAACGTAGTATGGTCTAAAAAAAAAAAAGGGCGAGGCATAGCACCTGGACCTAGAGAGACCGACAAGCGAATTCACGTTGTCCGAGCCAAGGCGATCAAGTTTTCGCGCCCACGTAAGTGCCACGTCACGATCTCCCCGTCACGATTGCCGCAAAGTTCCCCGCTATCCGAGGTATCCCGGCGCGCGCGATTTCTCCGCTGACTAGCCGATCGACTTCTTCGCGAAGGCGAGGAAGGGTCTTCTCCAGTGGCGCGGAGTGCCACGTACCCTGACATTATCTCCCGGTTTTATTATATAGGTACCTGGTGGCACGCGCCATGCGCTCCGACCCCGACAACAGCTGCTCCCGAACACTTCGAAGGTGGATGAATAAAGTGAGAGGCCAGCACACACCTTGCTGCAGGCGCGTGCCGGCAGCTTTCAAGATGTGAATGCCGCGAGATCCTCCGTTTGTCTGGGCCGTTGCTCTCACCCTTTTATCTCCGAGAATCGGAGCCGCCGCCGGACGTTTACCGGACTCGCATCGATCGCCTAATTGTACTTTAATTCGATTCTGCGAAAGAAAGAGAAAAATAACGAAAAATAACAACTTGACTTTGTCAATTAGAAAAAAAAAAAAAACAAATTGTGATATTTACAACACACGCGCGATATTTATTACATATTTTCCGCAATAATCTCGAAAAGTCTAAAAAAACACGCGAGCGATGTTTTCGCGACGTTGTTTTGAAAACCGTTGTACGATGAAATAATAATTGCTATAAATCAAATAAAAAACACAACAATATATCTTACGGCTGGATTTTTTCGTCATTCTTATCTCAAATCTCTTGTTTTTCGCGCAGCGCCCATATCCACCTAACGTATTTGTTTGTATTTACGTCGCACGATTTTACGTGTGTTTTTCGAAAACAAAAACGCTATATTTTATTTCAGCAAAATTTTCAACGATCATCTTACGATGGAACAAGTGTGTTCCGTCGAACTCTCATCATCGCATTCCGTTCGCAGGCGCTAAGACGCGCGTTTAATCATTCGCGCGACAATATATTTTGAAAATTGTTATTTCGAATGACAAAAACAAGAAAGAGACACGTTACGTAGTCCGGCTGCGTATTGTTACCTTGGATAGCAGGTGCCACCTTACATGCTCCAGGATGAGCAGCACGCGCGCGTCTCAACAAGAACTCTCTTAACTCTTTGCACACGCTCGCAAACGCATTCCGCATCTGCAAGATGTTACGGCGGCTGCAGATGCGCAGACGGCTATCTCAGACCGGCGCAAGCGATAATGTTGTTGATCCACCGATTATTCATGAAGAAATTACGCAAGGAGATACTTGGCGTATATATATTTTTAGCTTCGTGTTTTTTTGCGCACCGCGCTTTTTTTCGACACTAGCCTGCGTTAATAGACTTTGGGAGAACGGGAATTCAAAGACAATCGTTTTTTCTCTCGAGTAACGAAACCCCATTACGCATAAGATTATAACGCGAATTATCGCCTTCATGAACACGTTGTAAGGAAAACGCATCTACTTGAGAAAACAAAAATGTCTTTTTTCTCTTTTCTCTGTCTCTCTATGTAAGATTATTTTTAGAAACGCTTAATCACCCGTTGTGACGTATTTAATAGCTGGAGCGTACAATATGCAAGCTGATTACAGCCGTATTCAGTAGCGAAAGAGTTAATGAAAGAGGAGATAAGTATCAACACAGAGCAGACCGCGGCCTTCATCCGTTTTCTTCTCCGAAAGACATGTTTCCACGTCTCACGTTGGTGTATGTGAGTCAGTATTCACAGATATCACCTGCTGCGGTCGATAATATATGAGCTGGAGTAAACTATCGCGAGAGACAAAGCGTCGCCGAGACACGAGACAAGAGAGACGTCATTATATTTTCTGCTTTATATTAAAAAAAAATTTTTTTACCACGATTTTATCGAAGCCGCTTGTGACCAATAAAAGTTTCTCGCAATTGTTGGTAGTAACGAGATAACCGGAAGAGTCGTCGAGAGAAAGAGAGAGAGAGAGAGAGAGAGAGAGAGAGAGGAAGAAATATATCTATTAAAAAAATTACATTAAAATATATAAAGAATATTTTTTTGCAACATGCACTTATTGTTTATTGCTTTTTTATCTTTTAATGAGATAAAATTAAAGACAAAAGTACTAATAAGCTAATTGCACGTTTTATTTATATAATAATTTAATAACGCATATTAATATCAATAAAAAATTTTGCTTAGCGAATCTTTCTTATTGTGCCGCTTTTGAAGTTCGTTATTTTTATCGCTCGCGCTAGTGTTTCTAACATCGACATATAAATTATATCATGTTATCGAAAGATTTCCCTTCATCAATCATGTTAAATGCAGACAGGTGTGATAATACATATACAGATATGTAAAAAAAACCTCTAAAAAACTAAGCTATAACAATACATTCACGGAGTATCTTGTCAAAATTTTAAAGTGCTGTAACGACGTGTCGGCTGGTTTTTGAAACGACTTTTTTTTTTTTTTTTTTTCCCGGTCCCGACAATAAGCTAGTGATCGAAGGCAGCTGGACCTTCTTCGAGTCATCTGCCTCTGTAGTTCGCGATGCGATAACTATCCCCCTACTCGCGTCGGCTACATTAATGGATATTTATTATCGTCATCGAAGGTGGCTACTCAAAAAGCAGCTGACTCCGAACGAGATCGAAAGGATCAGCGCCGTAAATGGCGCAATGAAAAGTTGTCGTCATGAAATTGTGTATTTTCACTTCGTTTCATGCTTACCATCCGTTTTTACCACGTAAAACAACAATATAATAATAGATTATTATTTGTTAAATATTGACTATCAAGTATTTTGACTCATGTTTGTATCCACACACAATGTTGTACTCTGATAAATATATCGCTTTTTTTTTCTACTTTAGATATTGCACACATTTTTATTGATTTATAATCAAAACAATCTTCCCTTTTCTCGATTTCAATAAATGTACTTTGTAAATCATTTAAACATAAAAAGCGAGAAAAATTTGGAAAATAGTATTTTTAAAAATGTATTGAGAGTTTTTCTTTTTTTATAGCGCGCCTATAAATAAGATTGCTATTATCATTACATGAACCTTTCATTACATGCGAAGATAATTTTTTTTTTTGACAAAAATAGTATAATCACATGAAGTAATAATCCATTAGCAAAAATTAATATTAGCGGAGATAATATTGATGACACACCGCATGTGTGTGCGCGCCCTCGCGTGTGTGTGTTATCATATATTTGATGTACCTATCTATATATTATCGGAGAAGTTCTTCTCTCGATCATCGCGTGTGATTCTGTCTAAAATATGTTTTGACACAAAAATAGATTCACCCGCGAGAGCTATTAAAACCGAGCATGAGAAGAACATACAAGGGGATGAAAGATGAGCTGCAAGAGCGTCTCTGTGAGGTTCGCGAGCCCCGAAACAAAACCGTTTGTTAAGTCTCGACATATTTGCGTGTAAAATTTATCAATTTTTCATCATTTGCTTATATTTCTTTTAATGAAAACAACATATTATACGCAAAAACTTACGTATTTCTATTTTTAAAAATATTTCTTAGAAATTCACATTTACCCTCGCGGAAATTGGTTTTATATTTAGTTCGCCTTTTAATAGAGCCGCTTCTGAGCATTATGTCAGCCGGAAAGGCGGGAGATGCTCTCCGCTAATATTGGTGTCCCGATGATCAGATAGGAAATTGCATAGGGATGTTTAACGAGAGGGGGACACGATCCCCGGAGCTAAATGCCACGCTCCTAAATGTCAGGGCAGCATCCCTTCGACCGGTACCACTTAACATGGGCGCTAACCCGCGTTGTGGACTAGTGAATGCGCACTTCACTTTGTCATGGTTCAAAGTCATTTTTATCCCCCGTGGGACAACCGAAGGGTCGCGCAGATCTGAATAGTCCGCGCACCTATATACTGATCCGGTTATTATATCGGTTTCACGTTACAACTAATATTGTTTTTGTAAAGAGAAAAAATTTAAAAAAACCCAAATAACAATAAAAATTAAATTAATTAATTATAAAAATAAAATTTCAAATTTTGTTGCACCTTTCTAATTAAAAATATTGTTTATAATATTTAAGGAATGTAAAAATAATTTTAAAAATGTAAAAATATATTCTATTCTTTTTGAAAAATGATCTTCCATTTTACAAACAAAAATATCTTTTGTTAAGACAGTGTTTTATTTTTTTTATGAGATAAAATTGCACACCGAACTATATATATATATGTATATATATACCTCTAAGTACGTGTACACCCGCTGCGTGTCTGCTGTTGTGTTGGCGC
The DNA here is from genome assembly GCA_014825685.1 of Pseudomyrmex cubaensis. Classification (NCBI taxonomy): domain Eukaryota; kingdom Metazoa; phylum Arthropoda; class Insecta; order Hymenoptera; family Formicidae; genus Pseudomyrmex; species Pseudomyrmex cubaensis. The sequence continues at coordinate 14,808 of QVOA01001998.1, forward strand.
GATCGTAAAAGCTCGCGTACGCGATTGTGATCCACTGCGGACACGGTGGGGCTGTTAATCGGTGTATCGAAAGGAGCGCGCGTATCTATCAGCGTGTAAACGTTGCGTTGTCGCGCGTGGTCGATAACGGCGCGGACGGAAAGGCCGCGGACTGTGCGTGGGATGTACATCGGACACCGTATATCCTGTTATCCGGCCTGCTGCAGAATGGCAGCGCATCGCGAAAACCATAACAACGCGCGCATTGTGATTCCGGTGCTGGCTGGTGCATGGCAACACACATCTCGTTTCACGCATCGCGTTACGCACAAAAGACGACGCCTCCCGACGGATGCAGAGATCTTCTTCAGTCTCCGGTTCGATACATGCAGATAAGCGATCTTATCTGCTTGCAAACTAATTCTCTTATCAATCGGGTTTCCTGTTTCGTTCGAGGAATCTCTCTCTCGCGCGCGCGCGCGCCCGTCTACAAATTGTTTGAGAGAGACACGAGATAGGCCTATCGGTAAAATTACTCATGTCGAATGTCGCGGGAAAAACATCGATAATCGAGATTTTGCGCACGTAACGCGAAAGACCGCTGTAAGTACTCGCGCAAGTCGCTGAAACGAAATGACGAGGAAAAACCCGATTTATTTCGCTTTATGTAGTGCGCAACAAAGTTTACGTAATTTTTTCGCTTTTGATAATCTGTAATTTGGCAAGATAAAAAGCTTAACTTCAAGATCTCGATGTTACGTTCGATCGTAATAGAAAAAAAAAAAAAGAATGTTGAATTTTACACTTTTAATCCAAAGACAGATCTAGATAATGAAGTAAATCTTGGTATGTGTGGCACTCTGTGTTCGTCGCGGTATGCAAACTGTACGGACCGAGGAATTACTGATGAGTCAGACGTGGAATGTCGCTAACGAACCGCTCATAAGAAAAAACGTGAGGTCCGCACCTTACAAACGAATGTTATTTTGCGAATGATCTGTTTTTCGGAAAAAAATACACACATGAAAGTAACGCAATCGTTGGTTTTGCATTTTGTATAAGTTTTTATGTGTTGATAATCTAATTATAGATATATATAAATATATAGTAATTTTTAATTACTGAATAAATAAGTAAAACAACTCAAAAATCGCGTTCCAGAAGAAACGCGTCAGATTTATATATACGACATATTATAAAGCGCAATAAGAGTCGCTTCGGTAAAAAAAAAAAAAAATGCAGATAAGCGCGTGATAAGAAGAAGTTTTGAGAGGATTTCTTCGCGGCAGCCGACAGAGAGTCTCAAGATCGGTCCTCGAAGCTCGGATAAACGTTGTGTAAGATACACGCGTAATCACAATACACAGCGGTACCTTGAATTCGCGTGTTTGCGACTCGTGGGAACTAGTGTAGTATCTTTCAAGAGCGTGGGTTAGCAGTATTAGTATTTACTCAGAAGCCAGAACAATGCACAAGACTGTCGGCGTTCGTTCCGCATTGCTGGTTGCGAGATCATCAGCAGCCGCTGTTGCAACCGCAAGAATAAGATCCAGCTTCTATCGGTTTACCTTTGAACTGTCCTCGCGCGCGAGTCTACGACGATTATGTAATTTTGTGTTACTTGCGTAATATATATATATATATAAATACATATATTGCAGATGTTTATGAAGTGAGAGTCTGAAACGAAGTTTTTTTTAGATATATTAATGCCGATCAACTGATAGCGATCGATATATTGCGAAGATAAAAAGCGTATCTCCTATTTGTCGCATTAAGAAACGAGATATCATGTTCTTTCGGAAACTGAAATTCGAGATAACTGATACAGAGAAAGCGAGTTTGAATAAAGAAATACCTGAAGACTTTGTAATCACGTCGTTTGACTTTTTTTTTCATATTTTTCTCGATTTCTTCGGATATTCTATAAAGTTCACACACACAAAATTATATTTTATTATTCTATTCCCCACATAAATTACATTCTCTGATCAAAATGTTACCTTTCTCATCAAATCGAGCTCATCATCGCGACTAAGCCGTTTTCTTGCGCAAAGCGATGTTTTTTTTTTTTTATAGAATATTCTGCGAATTGAAAAATTGCTTAGCAAATTGCGCTAAGATTCAAAGGACGCGTACGCAAGCGTCGCGCGTAAAGATTACGCAAGAAAATCTTCCTCTCGGTCGCGACATCTCGAGATTCATCATCGCAGTAACAATTCAACGTCGCAGTATTTCTCATATTCCTATTACGCAAATGCCAATTCGTTTTCCCTCCCCTCGCGTAACCTCGATTCTCGTGCACATCTCTCTGGCGCGGGGAACAATGGCGCCATTACGGCTACGGGCCTCGTCATCGTCTCCCCGCGGATTTCTCAGACACGCCAGCCGCGTGTTTTACCGCGATTTTCACGAAATCTGCGTCCCGGCGGCGCTCCGTTCATCTTCGCGATTTACTAACTGAGCGAGTCATTATTTTCGAGGTAATACCTAGTAATTACCTACTTAGAACAAATTTCGCAGACAATTCTGTGTACAGCTTATGTACTCTAATTAGACATTTTAGATCAGCTATTAAAAGCGATACTCTTTCGAGAAGGACATACGTTAACTTCTATAATAGCTGCCTTTGCGTATATCTATTATTATGCAAAAGAATGCAATCACACGTTGTGACATTATCTGCGAGTTGTACACCGAGACGTACGCAATACACCTGATACCGCGTCGCATTGATGAGGAAAGAGATTTTTCAATTAAAACGTTATCCTATATAACAAATAAATAAATAAAACTCTTTCTCGCGCAAGCTCTTAAAAGATAGATTTTGAAAATCAAACCTGATTGCGCTGAACAACGAAAATACAAAGTTTGAACAATTATGCGTGAAAATTGCTGCGCGATATCGTGGTTACAAACCGATTTCAAAACTACAGATTATCAAACATATAAAAATGATCTGTCGCGATCATTTCGGTTAGCTTACAATTTGATGTCTATTTTGTGTACCTTATTTTTTTGAGAATTGAATTTCACCTTGACCCACGAAAAAAAATTTATATCCGCGCCTTCTCTTGAACGTGTGTACAGGTACGAGAACCGCGTTCGTATTGCGCGGAAGACACTCCGCAGAGCAGAGCCGGCGGAGGTCCTCGGTTATTGATCGACGCTTAGCTTGCTGGCTGGTTGATTTTACTCCAGCCGGAGGAGGACCATACTGGATGGTAGTAGGTATGGATAATGTTAGCCTATAGCTGCTGCCGCACACCGACGTTGAGACACACACACACAGACACGTCGCGGCCTGTGTCGCGCACGTATATATATATGTATATATATCGGCTGGGGGGTGCACGTGCGAGGCCGAGCGAGGCGGAGGGCTCCAACTTCGGGGCCGCGGAGGATTCCCGATGTAGGTGCTTTCGTAGCCAGGCAACCCGGACTCGTTCCAGCCGCGTAACCACACCCTCGATTCGACCAATTTATTATTCATCTAATGACTACTCGCAAATGCGCGCGCGCGCACCGAGAGGAAAGCGCATTTCTCTCAACTACAACACCTTTGTGTAAAAGACAAATTGTAATCTTAACGAAAAATTTATATCCCGATTCGCAAATACTTTAAGGATCTTAATATCGGATGTGTTGATCTGTCGGATTCTGATGTTGATATGCAAATATCCACGTGCGAGAGAAAATTAATGTCACTTTGTTTTTTGCTTTACCGTCACGATTTTTATTTATGTATTTAGATGCATTGAGAAAATTAAAGTTTTGATAAAATTTAAATTTGAAGACTGAAAACAACGCTTAAGATTATCCGGAGTTTTAAACACGATTTTTAATGACAGAAAACGGTGAGAACAGAAGCGACTTACTGTAATAATTAAAATGACAATTTTATGTTTTAATTTTTGAAAAATTTTTAAATTGAAAAGAACACTTTTGTACAATTAATATCTAAAGATCCGATACCTGGGATCAAAATTCTTTCTACAAACTTAAGCACTTGATGTTGTAAAGAGCTAATGAAATTGCAAGGGAAGTAACATCGTATCTTATTCGGAGACATGAGCAAAAAAAAAGCAAGAAAAAAAACAAAAAAGGATCAGCATCGATCGATACACCCATGACACCCGAGACATCGTAAACTCGATGACATTACGACTCTACCGCGTGTCCTAGTCAAAAGGTTAGGTCCGGCTGGTAATGATGAGAGAAGATTATCGTGATGACTTCTCCGCGCACGGAAATCGCATTCGTCACGAAACTTTCCCTCCTCTGCGTGCGCGCGTTTTCGCGGTAACAAACAATATCAGCCACCCTTGGCCCACCAGTCGTCCAGCAGTGTCGACCGTGAGCGAGACCGGGTGAGGGAGGGAGAAGGGGACGGCGCCAAAGTACGAATACGAGAACTTACTGGGAAACCTTAATGATCGAGCGCTTCTTCCTCGAACCCCAAGAATCTGATTCGATCGACCGAGAGAGAGAGAGAGAGAAAGAGAGAGTGTGTGTAAGAGAGAGAACGAGAGAAAGAGAGAAAGCACGTCGGAGGTGACCGGAGTAGCGGCGAAGAGGGTGGCGGGGGAGGAAACGGGGAGCTCACCTCTTGACGGGATGGGCGGGTGATGGTCGGATGGGTGGTCTGTAGGCTCAAGTCAGATCTCCAAGGTTTCATAGGTGTGTTGGCCACAAACAGTTGCTAGGTAACCCTCGCCGGGGAGGCAACCGGTCAATACCTCGGCTCCCGCTGCTGGCTCACCTCTGCATGAAGCGAAAACGTCACAGGCGGCGGAGAGTTGCTCTCTCTCCACCTGTCCCACCCTGCTTCCCACCCTGCTTTCAACCCCGACGAGCGCGCACCACAGCAGCCCAGCCAGCACCACCGCCACTTTCTGTCCCTCACTACTCTCTATCGACCACCGCCGACTATACACATATACATATATATGTATATGTATATCGCCACCGCCGTCACACAACCTCCAGGCCTGATACCCGATAACGACGCGGCGGCGGGTCTGTCCGCCTCAGCGTTTCCATGTTTCCCGATAACTGGCGGATCTCAACTATTAATGCATGGGGAAGTTATTCCCTTCGTTGACCGGTAATGTTTGTGAGAACGAGTATAACGAGCCAACTGACGTTCCGGATATTGAACGTATTATCCGAGGATTCTGTATTAAAAAATAATAATCTTTATACCGAGAATGTTCATACGATCGCCTGTACGTCAGAAAAAAACTTGAATTTATTTTTTTGAACGCTTTGTATAGAAGATTGATTCTGTTTAAATCCGACGTCGATACATTAAAATGAATATTGAGCGTGCGAGAAATATACGTCAAATGTCGGTATATCGCACACGTTCGATCTCCGAACAATCTACAATCTAATAAATCACGTTAAGAAAAAGAATGACACAATGTATTCCTACTTTTAACAGAAAATTGTTAGTTCACATGACGACAGACAAGTGTAATGTTCTTAAATACCTGTGTCGAACTGAGAACTCGTTAATTAAGAAAAAGAAAACATGTAAACTCTTCCAATAACTGTTCTGCTAACTGTTCTGGTGACTAGTTTAGATTTTCGAGCTTTATAAATTTATTAAAAAATATAAGTGTTCTTTTGTTCAAACGTAATATTTGAAGATGATAGATACAATATACGTTACTTCTTTAAATTGTGTAATTAAAAAAATCGGCCAGTTACAGGAACCGTTATTTTTACGGTGATATGTTCGGCACGCGAAAGCGTGTATATATATAGCTACGAAAGATTTGACCTAAATATTTGAATAAATTCAATATCAAGATAATGTAGAGGAATAACATCAAGGCTACAGCATAGTATATTTTTTTTTCATAACATGTTCGTGGGCGGACGAGCGAGTTCAGACACGTGGTGAACATTCGACTCGTAAGAATCGTGAATAGTGTATGCAGCGGATGATAGATGTGCTCGCGACGTGTACAATATCATATTACGCTAGTTAATATTTAAAATGCGTATCCGATACAATATAATATTACTTAAAAAGAAACAAATGATACACGTGAAATAATAAATTTTCGAAAGTTGCGACACAAATGTCTCTCGTTTCAGAGAAATGCAAAATAACTCGCGTTAGAAGTGCATTGACTTTGATCACGAGATGCGTGTGATTTCGGTGTTTCCTCTATTTTCCGCGAATACTCTCTCGCGGTGGAACATTCAAATTCACTACAGCATCTAGAAATTCGTAATAATTACTTAGTAAAAATAATTGGACGGATGTATCTCTGTGTTTTGTGTTGTATTCACGTGTAAATAAATGTGTGTATGTATATATAACGTAAACGTATATTTTGCTGCTGGTTACATGCATCGCGCCTGTACTGTATGTATGCACACGTAAATTCTTGTCGTAACTTCGGCCGTAAACGTACACGATGGCCTAGTTCCAAATTTTACGGTTTTCAAGTCTTGGTCTTATTTCAAAAGTGAAACTTCGAACTATTTTTTGTTGTCAAAGTTTCTTGAAGCATATTGCCGTCATTTGTTTTCTTTTTTCGATCTATTAAAGAATGCAACTCAAGGACGTTCAACCTATTCTAGACATAAACTACTGCACTTGAAATTATAGTAACAAGAATGTACAATTGACGTAATTACTACTTTTCGACAGAGTCAAGCTAAATGTTTTTGTTTTTTTTAATCAAATTCTTGCGTCGAGTTGTCGACGATTATGCGTTCTACAATAAATCTCAAAAATAAACAAATCTCATGCTTTAGAGTATTACGTAATTTTGTTTATGTGGTAGGACCGTATTATATTGCGTCTATATTTTGTAAAGAACAATTAATATGTCTACGTAATAAGGAATTGCAAGTGACTCATTAGGCAATTACGTGCAGTCGGACGCATATAGTACACCTTTCTAATCTCGTTGACTGCCTTTTGATGGTAACAGATCGCGGCCGACGGTTGTTACGCGGAGGTAAGGTGATCGTTAAGATGTGGAAAACGCGTCCGTCGGATTAGAAATAATGACAATTTTCTCCGTGACATAATCGAGGAGCCAGCAATTTTGAAAGCGACACTTCCTCGCGACGAGAAACACTGCATGACGCAGTCACAGAAATAAAAAAAAAACCAATGTTTTCAGTATCAAAAGAGAAAGAGATGATTTAAGATCTTTCTAGAGATTTTATTTTTTAAGCGGTTTGTCCTTCGAATACGTGAAAAAAAAATTTACTCGTGAAGTAAAAACTTATATCTTTATATTAAAGTGTCGAGCAAGAGAAATCTTTAAACAAAAAAGTGATATATTCGCTTTGTGTTAAAAAACCGGAGAGAAACGGTCTAATTTAAGAACATCAATAAAAATTTCTGAAATGAAAAGATTAAGAGATAAGAGATTAAATTAAGAGATAAGAGGAAATAAGAGTTTGACTTAATGAGCCACTTACAAAGGTACGCACGTACCTAAAATATATGCATAATATGCATACATTTTTCTCTCTTTCCCTCTCTTTATCGTGTAATGAAATCTCACGTTTCTTAGCGATTTTGGAAGTACTGAAAACATTTTGATCATCTCTATGTTACTCTGACTTACTCCAATTTGTCCAGCTCTATTTCTCGGATAATATATGCGAGAAAAATATATTTTAAATTATGTTTTTATAATAAAAATACAGATTTTTCTCTGTTAGAGCTTTTTCATACACATTTGTCTCTCATGTGTGTTTCTTTGTTCTCACACAAAACTAAACACAAATAATAACACTTCATTTCGCAGATGTATTCGCTTCACTTTGGTCAAAACTTCAGCGAGGTGTTCCTGCCCCCGTTCATAACAGCGACAGGTTATCTACCCGCGGGCGAGTCGACTCTTCTCTCTCTCTGCTCTGTGTGTGCATCCGCACACCTCGAGTTTCGTTCCTCACCTGCATTCACCTGTCTTCCGCTCACTTTCCTTACCCTACGTAGACAGTGCTCTACTTTTGTTGCATTTAAACGACTCGCCATCGTGCCATACAGTTTTCACATATCGCCGATTGGAACACGCGCCTGCGGAAGTTTTGTTTCGAAGGAAAAAAAAGGGTCTCTTATCTCTCGCAATTTCATTCTTTTTTCTCTACTTGATCTCACCAGTCACAAATCTTGTTAATGATATTATCACTTGTGTACAATATGCGACATGTTGCGTTGCAAAAAAAAACTTGAAATTACTTCCAGTTGCAAATAAAAAAAACTTGCGTTTGTCAAAGTTTTATCTCATTTGGCAAATGAATGAGACATCTGATACTTCGGAGATGAGGATTTTTTATCTCCATCGAGAGATTATGTACCAGACATCTATCTAATCATTGTCCAAACCGAAATTTTGTGGTATATATCGGTTTAACGAATGCACACGTGACTCACAATCAGTCACGGAGATCGTTGAACTCTGAGAGGTGCTGACAGGACAGAGAGAATATATATCCCCTCCTATATGGCGGATCGCCGAATGTACAGGGTGTCCAAACAAAGCTATGTCAGTGACCATACCAGTAGTTCTTTAATTTCTACTTAGATCATAAAATGACTAATTAAAACGGAGGAACTAATAATTATTACGAATACAATAGCTCATTTCCATAGTTTTTACACACATGTGTATCTACATGCAGGAATATATATTTTTGTCTCGATAGAAATTTATATTTTTGTTTTTTCGAAATATATTTTTATTACCGCCATAAATATTTAATGCGCAAATATATTTTCGAAATCTTTCTTCGAAGTTCCTTCCTCGCCAGTAAAACACGTTTTTCTTTTTGTCAATTAAAAGAATATACGCTTTAAAAAAGGAATCGTTTCAAGTACTACGAGAGAACATGTGCGAGAGAACAATCTTCAGAAAAGTTATCAGATAGATATGTTTTTTTCATTTTCGCATTCTTTTCACGACGGAGTAAAAAAAAAAAAAACATGGAACATCCTGCGCGATCCTTGACATTTGCGCGTTTTCCGCGACGCACTAATGAAGGAAATTGATCAAGATGTGTTTTCTCACATCCGGGAGCTTTTCTTGTAAATCCACCCCGCTTCGCATTTCTCATTACATTTAACAGGCGTGTCGGCGTCGTCGCACGCACATATACAATATTCCTTCATGTTCGCTCGTGCCATCGATATCGTGCCAACGATACATTCGCGCGCTTATCGCCTCGAAACCATCCACCACCTATATAGACGATCGCGTATAATAACGTGGACGACAGTAGTTATCGCCTCGAAAGCATTCATTTATCGATGCGGTAGACCAGCATAAAAAAAAAAGAAACAAAGATAATTGCAATACATCTTTAATCATTTTAACGAACTACCACAGGTTGAAAATGGGAATCAACTGTATTGCAACAGTCAAAATATCTAACTCTCAATATGTTGAGAGATGCGTAAAGAAATCCGTTGAGATAAAAAAATTTTTTATATTGAATATTCTTTTATGAAATCGATATTTCTCTCATAAATCGTAAATTGTTTGCAAATTACAATTTTTTTAACAGGCGACGCATATGTTTCGTTAAATTCGATTTACAATCGGTTTCAAGTAAACAAGAGCTTCTATTTTTGCACTTGTTCATACGATACATTCTTAATCCAAGCGTTTCAGCCATTCATCTGATTCGCCGAATGTCACGTACTTACGTTCGCGCTTACGAACGGAGCAACGAAGATTCGACGGAGAATATATAGTTCTGATTTGTCAACTGAATTTTTCGCGCAATGTGATCTGCTACATTCGCTTTATATGCCATATTGCAACTACGTACAGTTGCCATAATCGGAGACGGCTTCCTCGAATTCGCATAGAATACCCGCTTCTCAAGAAGCAAATCTCGCTGGCGGAATAATTTTTCTGTAACCTCGCGTTACGTGCCCATCCGCTGTATTAATTTGCAACGATGAAACAACAAGTTGTAAATATAATTCACATTTAATTGAATAAAATAACGGCACTGTTATAAGATAAATAACATTTCCGTGAAATGTCAGACACACAAATGTCAGACACAGAACTTGTTTTTAATGACATGCGTATCTTAGTTTAATGCAGCGTTTATGATGTGTAGCGAGAAAAAGTTTTTTTTTTTAATTTAATATTCCACATCCAGCGAAACGAAGAACAAAAACGAGAATCGTATGTGCCAAACATAACATTTGCAAGATCCGAAATATTTTGAAGCTTTCGATTTCGTCGTACAAGCAATTTTTTTTTTCGACATTTATAAACCTCACAAAAATGCTTAGCTCGCCAACAATTGCCTTTTACGGCCGAAAGCAGGCGATAGCAGAAGATGAAATACTTTCTCTTGAGAAAAATATTATCTCTCGAATTTTTTTTTCGGGTCTCAAAGTTTGTTCAAACCTTTTAAATACATGTAAATAGAAATATTCAGAACAAATATGTATACAATATTTTCCTCTTCTCTCAATTTAAGAATAGAAAAAATAACGTGTAATAAAAGTTATCATCCGATAATTTTTATATATCGGAACACGTACGATTTGCTCTAAAATTTCAGACAAATTTGTAATATTCGAAATAGCGTGGGTAAAAAAAAGTAACTCTCTATTTCTCTATTACCGCAGACAGAGGTAATAAGATAAATTTTGATTGCATCGTTGGCAAGCTAACAGCGCGCGACACTATAGTCGTGAAATTAAGAGTCGTACGTATACGATCGTCAAGAGGTCGGAAGATATAAAAATGATCAAATAAACGAGCGAGTGAATAACGCGCCAAGATTGACCCTTGATTATTGATCTTTCACCTATTCTGATCAAGTGTAAATTATTCATTAAACTCTTCCGAAATTGATCGGTGAAGTTATCAGATGCCTGACCCTTCCACCTTCTTTGTTCAAGGCACATCCGAACTTAAGGTCAAAGTGTAATGATTTTATATATAATTCAAACAAGTTCGCTTAACGCTTCGCTTTTTAAGGAATTGAAAAAAACCTCGGTAACTTCTCAAAATAGATATTTAGCTAAACAACATAAGAACATTATCATCACTTTATTAAACTTGCCTTGTATCATTCGTTCTTTTATTAAGAATAATTATTTCCTCATGTAACACATTAGTCTGCGCTTTCTTAGTTGTACAAAAAAAAACTATAGAGAATAATTCGAAAGAAGACGCTAAAATTCATGAGTCTTATTTTGTAATTTGAATAAAAACCGAAAACACCACATTTGAAACTGTTGCCGTATAACGTGTACAATATCCGACCCTAAAATCAACAACCAAAAATAAAATTCACAACCTTTCAACTAGTTTTAATCTAATCGAATGAAAAGCAAAGATATTTGGCGTTTCTCTCCCTCAGGTTAGGCCTCTTAAAAATTGTATTTTAATTTCGACGCCTCGATCTCATCTCACATTCATCTTATCGCTAATTGTCGATCTTGAATAATGCAATAATAAGAAAAAAAGGGTTCGAACGAGGAGATAGTTAACGCCGACGGTAACAACAACGCAGATGTACTTAACGTCCAGATGTATCCGCACGTACGCGCGGTGATACGCGCGCATTATGTGAGTACGTATACACACGCGTGTGTGGGTCCACCTGAGTGAGCAGACAAGTGAGTGAGCACGGAGGAGAAGGTGTCTCACATGGGTGCCTCTGTTCCCTGCAACACGAGTCCCACAGATGGGGGAGACATCCGGGCAGCTGACGTTCAAATGAAACTGACTGACTGACTTCGGCTTAACCGACTCCACATCCTCCTTCGATTAAGGAGAACTACGTCCGGAGAGCGTCCGGAGAACGGGGGATTTGTGCGTTCATCAAATTATTTTGTCGATACACGCCCGGTTAGAAAACCACACACTCTTCTCGTTTCAAGTACATCATTGATGCGCGCGGTGAGAAAAGAAGGCGAAGATTCGGAGGAGAGAAGGAAAGAACGTTTGCGACCTTCTAGCTATCTCGAAAAAATCCTTATATTTCACAACAATTCGATTTTGAGTTTTTCTTCCGACTATACTTCGCGTTATATTCAATCAATGAGCTCAGAACATTTTTTTTTTAATCTATTCTTGTACAAAACGGCAATAAGTCAAATCTCTCGGAAATCAAAATTATAAATCAATATTCTCAATTTTTTGAGCGAAATAAATAATTTATTCCGCGAGATAGGAAGTGACTCATTAGACAAGTGTCATTCTTTAGAGATCAAACCTCGATCAGCAGTCTTCGAGCAGTCGAGCTGCTGAATGACAAAAGATCATCTTGCATCTATATTTTCCCTGACACTGGAAATCTGAGCGAATGTTCGTAATATGAACACGCGATACTCCGCAGGTTGGCACTTGTGCGGTTGCATCGTCCGCACACGAGACGACGGATAATAAGAAACGCGAGATATATCGAATGTAAAATTAGTCTCAATAATTGCGGATAATCGAGAAGAAGCAGATATAAATTTGCACGTAAACAATTGTACATCCGTGGCGTCTTCAATGTGACGTATAGCTTTGTCTGCAACAATGAAAAGCGTGCATCTCGGAATTTTATAAGTTAAGAAAATTTTAGGAATCGAAACATTTTCTTTTTATCGTGTTTTTTTCGAAGCTCAACTATTTATTAAATGTTAAAAATGTCTACATTGAGAACCATCTATGTACAATTTTCTTCGGACGTAAATTAATTATCGAGTCTTATCACGGAAATCAATGATTTTCTGCGAACTTGAGAATCCACCTGACTGTGTAGTTTTAATCAAAACGTCTTGTCGTAATAATACCCTTGTTAAGTGGGGTTTCATTGCGATATAATAAACGCAATTAGCAATATACGCTCGGCACGAAAAATAGCTCGAGCCGAGCTTATACTCGTCGCGAAAACGCGCGCCGGTATCGGCTTCATATCCGTTAAAATTGCGTGAGATATAGTCGCATGCGAGCACGCAATAGTAGCCCTTTCGAAAAATATAGCAGAAAGAGGATATTAATATAACACATTCTCTGACAAACGCGAATCCGGTACAATGTGCTGGTGTCTCGGTATCGATCACTTAATTCGTGTAAACTGATACAAGTTGAATGGACTTGTAATCCTAAGCGTTCGATTGAAAGTCACTCATTTCATTTGAGCGTCAGATTTTGCTTATACGTGTATGGAATGCCTACGAATCGCATTGCGAGCAATCGAGTCTCTTCTCTGAAAGAAAGACTCATCTTCTCATCTTCTTGTTACATATATTACATTCCGTACTTACTTCTCTGCTGTATTAAATGTCCAGCAATATGTAGTACGAGAAAAAACTGACTAACTGTGTGTGTGTGTGTTATATTAATCTAACGTACCTTTGACGCTAATTGTATTTAAAGACCTTCGATTACACTCTTATTCTCTTCTTTTTCCTCGACAAAAGAAATCATGGGCAATTCTTAAAAAAAACTTCTTGTCGAAAGGAACAACACTCGCAGGATACGAGGCGACACGGCGAAGATGGTGCGCGCCATTTGCACACGAGGGGAGACCAGAGAGGAAGTGGAGAAAAAAGAGAGATAGTGTATGCCCCAGGGATGGTGAGTAAAGTCCGGCGAGCGTGCAGAAAGGAGATAGAGTGGCTGAGAGGGGCGCAGGGAGGGACAAGAGTGTGGGACCCGCGCGCAGACCCGCGTGCGAGGGCGAGCGGGACCGGGGCAGAACGGAGAGAAAGAGCGAAAGAGAAAGACAAAAGGGAGGGAACGGATAAGAGGAAGCGTGGGCACTCAGGTGTGACTCTCCCGCGGGTTCTCCTGCGCCTCTCCTTGCCAGCAGCAACAGATACGCGGACCTTGGTCTCTCCCCGTGCGCGTCCGGAAGTGCTCTTTATCTCTGTCGGTCTGTCCCCTTCGCCCGCGCGAGTACGCGCGCGCGCATTACGCACGCCGCGTGTATAGCGTGTATGTAAAAATATACACGTAACTCGCCTGCGATTGATCTCTCGCTCCTTCTTCTTGCGCGAATTGTTTCCAGTTTATCCTAATAAATTGCTTTACGTAATTATACAGTGTTGATAACTATTATCTCATTACGTCAAGTTTTTTTTTTATTCTCGCCGAGGAATTTGCGCGACAGAATTGTTGTAATTATTATATCTGAATTTTTTTTCTTATTGCTCAAAGTGTCTTAATCACGATTATGTTCTTTTTTCTCGGCTTCTTTTTTCTAAAGAAGAATAATATTTGTAAGTAGTGTGGTAAAAATTTTTGCGTCTCGAAAAATTACGAATTTTGCACACACGGTAACAATATCCGCACTTGGATTTCAATAAATTCAATATAATTTAATGTAATTTGCGCGTGTGCGATTTTTTACGTTTTTTCCACTTTATGTGAACATACATAGGTACACACACTTCTGTACACGAGCTGCTGGTATATCATTTATATATTCTTCTTCTGAATTATTCTCCAAAAAATCGTTTTCCGGGAGTTTGTCTCCCTGATATCAGACAATCGACGTATATACCACCCTTCATTTCGAAACCCGGATATCGCTCGACGAAAGTTCCTGGTGTACCCGATCGACGCGACGGTTAACGGGCGGGTGTGCGTGGCAGGTGGTGCATATATATGCCAACATCGAGAGAAATGAAGTACAATACAGATATTATAGATATGTATCTAGATAAACGACTTGTAAATGAATACCAAAAATAGAAATTGAAGCTGATACGGTAAAAGAATTTTAATAAATAGTAGATGAAAGAAGAACGTTTAACAGAAAGAAGAATGTTTAATAAAATAGTTAATTTCCGTGAAATGTTTCTATCTATTTAATCTGCAACATTTTGCGAGAGATACAAATTATAAAAAAACTTGTATATTAAGTTTCAAGTTTCTTAAAAGTGTAACTTTACGAGAGCGATCGAGAAAGAGAAATAACACAGACAACTGTGGAGAAAAAATCGAGCAACTTCTGCTCGTATTACGCTCAGACAGTCAAGCAGGTTACATAAAGATTGTATCAATTTTTTTTGTCTTAGTTTAAAGAAAGAGAAAGAAGAAAAAAACACGTATCACGAGAGCGAAATGAATGATACGGCGGAATAGCTACATCCCCGACTTAAGAGTCTTAATCGGATGAAAAGATCAACATGCTGGACAAGCTTCCCGGCTTTACTTAGCTTCTAGTCATGTAACACACAATATAACGTAGGATACAAAGCACCTAATTTAATTGTTCAGATACCTACTTGTGACCACGAGAGTTACTCGCGCGTGGAAGAAGCTGCGTCGAAAAAAATTCAAGAACGAAGGCGATTCTTCGCCTTTTTGTTCAGTTAACTTCTTCACAATTTGTAATAAATTTCGCAAATGTCTTTCGCGAACAATAAAAATTTCAGTAGAAATAATATTGTAGCAAGTTTTATTTTTTCAATTTTGTACGGACTTATGCAACAAAGAAATGTTCGATCTTTTCTTTATATGTTACTGATGCGAGATAAAAATTACAAAACAAACGTAAATATATATCAATGATTTATTGATCATTCAATTAAAAGATAAAAATATAATCGTTAACATAAGTTTCTTGTATAAAGTGCACTAACGCGTCGCTATACGCGTAGATTAAAACAAAGCAAACTGCTAAATTGTTATATTTCCTCTCGGTAAGTCACGATTACATCTGTGCGGCGTTGGCATGAACGGAGAGAATGGGGGAACGAGAGACGCACATCGTGCGTCCACAAGGGGGACTAGGGGACTTTTAAAATAATTACGGGAAACCAAGGTTTAGAGAGCACCGAAGTGAGAGGAAAAAAAGCGAGAAGAGACGCGAGAAGACCGAGGGGCAAGCTCGAGCCAGAGCAGAAGAGAGACGAGAAGAGATGCCCGGAGAAGCAATGCTAATTCCTGGCTCGAGAGTCAGTCGGGAGCCTCCGAGAGGTTTCTCACCTTCTACGGTTTCGTCCGTCGGGGATAACTGCTTGGCACACAACGCTGAATAATCCGCCCCGACTCTCGGCTCAAACGCGACCGGTTAATTTTTCAAGGTACTATTGTCTCGCCTCGTTTTATTTATTTATTTTTATTTTTTTAATAAAGCAGAGATACGTCATTTAAAAAAATAAAAATTTTTAAATTGTTTGTTTTTATTGAACGGATTAACGAGATAAAAACTTGCACTCTACAATTGCGGTAGAGATAACGAGAAGTTGGTAAAATTAATCCATCGATGATTTATGTCGATTAATAAATGTACTCGTTTCGAATTTAAACACACGTATTAACAAATATTCGCAAAGAAGATAGTTCATATAGAAATTGTGCGACACCTATTGGACGTTGTGAGAAACGTGCAATACTTAGCTGATAACTAACATTCAGATATCAAATTATATATTAAAAGTAAAATTTTTTCCACATTGTTTCTAGAAACTTATATTTTTTTATATCCTATTTAATTTTTTATATCCTATTTGGGTGAATAAAAACATTTTGATTGAGAAACAATTTTGATATGTTGTTAATAACGTGCATCAACGAATTCTACAAAGCGCGCGCAGCATACGGATTTTATTTGCCGGAAACAAGTCTTTTTTTTTTTTTTTTTTATTAAGCACATACGCTTCATAATAATACTGAAATCGCAATGTGAGAGATTGGCGCAACAATCGAGTGCCTCCTATCTGTGTGTGGTCTGCAGCGGTTTGTCATTTATTGAACAGTTACGATCGCAATGCGAGAAATGCTGCATTCATCCATTCTGGCGAAGCAGAACGACCGTTACATCGTAAGGCCGATCGCACACAAATTTAAGTGCTTTACAAGCACAACATATAAATATCTCGACTAATGAAACCGCACGAAAAAGAAAATGAAAACTCAAATTCTGCGCAACAGCGCAATGTGGTTTTTACACGTTTAAAAGTCTTTCGTCGAACAAGACGTTCCATCTACTCTGTGTATGTCTATCTACTGTTATGTCAATTGGTGCGCATTTTTGATTGATGCCTTCGATGTCCTCCGCCGGACAACTTCTCTCTTTTGCATCAACGATCAGAGAGAGAGGGAGAGAGAGAGAGAAAAGCACGGAGCGTCTCTAATATACCCCTCTTTCGGAAAGTTGTTGCGTATTTCTCGATACAGCGTTTTCCGTCGCTCGAGTGAAATGTACTCATTTAGAACGGATTGCGCCAATCGTCAATTAATGCTAATCGTGGTTAATTTTCTTTGTACACGTTACATACACAGTTGGATCTACCGCGGAGAATCGGGGAGAGAGATAATCGGAAACTAACTCTAATTTTCAAATCTAATTTTGACCCTCTTTTTTATTTTTTTTTGGCAGCTTATCCGAATTAATTTTTCTCGCGATATATTAAGTCGAAATTTCTCTGTTTCACAATAATAGACATAAAATATTCACCATAAGTATTTTAAAAAAAGACAATTAAAAAAACGTCATAAAAATAACAGAAAAAAAACAAAAATAGTTACATTTAAACATTAATATATTTTAGTATCTTCCTCAACTTCTTTAGTTTTGCGCGCTTGCATAAAAGTATTGACTTATTAAAAACATTAATATAGATTGTATTTAGAAATTTGTCTATACATGTTCGAAAATTTGAAGATGAGAGACGGCTCATCATTTTGCGCGTTATGTGATTTAGCGTGATTGACGGAAGTTATCAATACCGTAATGTTCGGCTACCAACCGGAAGTAAGATCCACGTGTATCGTGCATCGCGGAGTCGTTCGGAGAGAAGGAGAAAAGAGACATGGGAGGACTTTATACTTTCTTAGCAAGAGAGTGATTCAATAAATCGATCACGTAAAAGAAACGTATACGCAACGGTTTTTTTTTGCATATTTATGTGCGGACATTAGTTTAAATGAATGCATTGGCGATCTCTAAATTAGCGTTCATTTGAGTTTCGTAAATTACTCGTGATTTCTTATATAAGAAAAACTTGTCATAAGTTAAAACTCTCGAAATTAAAATTCCAAGACTGTACAAAAATCGATTTTACTTTTGTAGGCTATAATTAAAGTTGCTGTATAAAATTCAAAAAATAAAACCAACTATGCAAAACGAATTTACTATATTAAATAATAATTTACTATATTATATAATTAAATAATTTACTATATTAAAATAAAAAATGTAAACGAATATATTTCGTTAAGAACAAATCAATAAAACCTTTAATAAGTTATAATACTAATTGAGTTTTGGTTATTGCAAGAAGAACATGTGAGTCAACATTTCTACGAAGACGATCTCTAATCCTATATCGTAAAGCTTGTATATATAGGATAATAATATCAGAGAGCCATATAGATCGAAGTACAAATACTATAATTTCGCGCTTCGACAGAAAGTCCACGAATAACAATTTCGGGCATGTAATTACGCGCGATTGCACAAGCGATTGCACAATATCTGTTTCTTCAAACTTTATCTCTAGTCATACATATATATTCCAGACTCGCGCGATTTTCACCGCAAATTTTGTTTTAACTAAAAAAATTTCGATACAATATATTTGTATATGAAAAGTCGTCACTGTTATCGTCTTTTTTCTCTTTTTCTCTCTCTCTCTCTTTTTCTCGATGAGAAAGCTCAATAAAAGCAGCGGACGGTGATCACGATCTCACCGCATGTAAAATCACCTCGGCGGTCCTCGTGATTGTATTAATTCACTTGACAGAATACAGAATACAGGACGCAAAGTGTATACAGATGCCTCGAGAGTTCGCGTGTGTGGATGTATTGTCTTCTCGGCTCCTTTCTCGCATTAGCATAAGAATTCAGCGTGTGCCTGATGCGCCTATCAATCGGGTATTCTCTCTTCCCTTCCCGGTGAATCAAGACTTAAATCTTGCACCATGATTAGTCCGGCAGTCCGAATGTCGAAACCTCGTCATCATTGATCGAAATCTGAAACACGTCGGCCTGTGGAAAACCAACGCCTCTGAATGGCCGACACTTCGAAGAAGATCTCGACGAGTGTTATGCGGTGTGAAAACTTAAAAAGAACGTATTTATGTCGTATTGCACGTTTTAAACGACAATATTGATTTCAATCTTTCCTAAAAAAATAAAAAAATAATTTTTTCCTTGCTTTGCGATTGCGATACGGTTTTTTTGGAAGATTCAAAGACAAATCAGACATTTAAACTGAATTGTGTCGACTAACGTGACTTTTTCTGCACCATTGCAAGTTCTCTTTAATACAGACAGACAAAATTTATTTGATCGTGTGCGCCGTGAGTTTGAGAATCGAGAAGACACCGAGTCGTTTCGGCGCGAATGTGCGCCGCGAAGTAAGAATCGACGATCCGGTGGCTCCAGTCCCAAGAACAGAAATTGTTACGTGCTCGCTCCGGCAGCGTGATCCGAATGCTCATGCGAGTGACGATCGGTCATCCAGAGCCGAGAGGAGAGACTCCGAGAGTCCCGTAGCGTTACTCAAGCGCGAAGAAGCTTTCTTCGATGGACGGATACACGCGTACGTAGACACCGAACAGTGCCGTACGAAAAACTCACGAACGACATATCTTTCGTTGCAAACTTATCGTTGCGTGTGCAATGAAATTTAAATAACAATTAAACAATGAGTCAGATAACAATTCAGTAGTTCAACTTGTTGATCGCGTCTGTGTAGAAGTCAGCTAGTTCTAAGCTGAAGACATTCCGAGATTACGACTCAACCTAATTGCAATCAGATAAGAGGCAATGATAATGAGACGAAACAATAAAACTAACAACCTCAATAAAGAGAAGAAATATTAAAAAACAATAATAAGAGACGTTAAATATCTAATATTTTATCATAGTCTTATTTTGCTCAAATCTCTTCTTAAGCAACCGGCAGTTAGCGTGGAAACTGTTCTCGCAAGATTTATTCTCGTGAAAATTTCTAATCTGAAGAGGAAAAGAGAAGAACCTTGGATTTCATCGTGTTTCGGAGAGGGAGGGAGAGAGGGGGCGAAAGTGACGAGGCTGCGACGTTGCGCACGTTAAAAGGCGAATGTCCGTCCATGCGGAAGCAGAGAGACCCACGGTACTGCATTTATCCCTCGATCACCTCTCACTCGCAGGACACGTACGTCGTGTCCCCGTACACGTCCTCGTGTATCGTTTTCATGGTATGTGTCGACACACCAAAAGATGACGGTGTCGTGTACGCATTTTGTCCAGCTCAGGATCGAGCTGCGCGGCTATCAAACGTGCGGAGCGTGTGATACCGAAACAAATCGGCCGATCGATGTCAAAAGAATCTGCGCGGCGGTATCGAGGGCAGCTTTTGCGAGGAATTTTAAGAGCAGATCGATCGTGATCTCCGACCGCGCCCGATTGTTCATAAGCGCGTCCGCGTTCTGTCAAATGTTTCTCTTTTTTCGAGAAAAATCGAGAGAGAAAGAATTTTTCGATTCATTCGGTTATCAAAAATAAAATTCTAAATAAAACATTGTATTAATCACATTCTATCAATACCGATACGTTAATTATAAGTGTAAATTATATAATTGTTTATCAACTATTTTTCTTGTTTTTAAAAATTGATACTAACTTTTTGCGACCAAAATAATTATAAGATTAAATAATTTTTTGTTCTTACTCTTATACGCGCAATTGAAATTAATTTTAATAATTCATACTTCGACGAAGAGAAGAGAGTTCAAGATACGCGAGATGTCACGAGCTCACAACATCCTTCTTGCTTAATGCCTGGATATTTAATTCTGGACGTTCTACTCACCAAACACATCGGCGGACGCTTTTATGAATGCGACTGACGTCGTCGTTTCTGCGGGTTAGACCACCGAATATGGATGATGACCGAAGATGAGAGCGCTGAGACTGCTTATCGAATAAGGACGTGACGTATCCGAAGTTTCACCTATAAGGCAAACGGATTTGCTGTTAATAGTCAATATATATCATTAAACAAACAATGAGCGGATCTTCAGCCGCACACGGCTGACGAGAGGAACCTGACGCTATATTTACTATGCATACTATTAAAAAAAAAACTCTAACTCTTTAAACTCTAAATCTTTATGTAGAAATAAAATATATAGAAATATATAATTATATTTGAAAATTTACAATTTATTAATTTAAGTTTTATTGATTCAATTTATATTAAAACACACCTGTCACACTCACACACGCATGCAACATCTGGACGATATGTATTTGAAGTTAGATTAATTACCGCGCGTATCTTTCTTTTATTTTGATTAATATTTCAGACAAATTATGGATGACACGTGTATAACAATCTATAACCAAGTAGGTGATGAATAATAATACAAAAATTGAGATTTTTGAGAAATTTGCGATAACACACAAACGAGTTGATCATGATTTTCGACTCGGAAACATCGACCTCCGATATGAAAATCAACGAGAGTGATAATTTAAAAAAATCCAAGGTACACGCACATTTAATCGATTTGCTCCATCTTCAATGCAACAACTAATTTTAAGTCGATCAATCAATTAAACAAAAAAAATTGTACAAAGCGTACAATAAAATGTTAATTATATTAATTATATTATTTAATTATTACTTTTTTTGACGTGTATTTGTTTCAGAACAAGACTCTATATATACTCATAATGTGTTTTGCAACAAACTGTCTGAGCTCGATTGCTTTGGAAGCTGGTTCCTTTCATTTCACGTCCTCGACCAGACCTGCTATTTTCAATAATTTATTCCGTCAAAAACATAGTACGTGTGACTTCTTTTAGCGTTACTAACCTTTGCAGTCCTTTCTAGTTGAAAAACTGTGCAAATCGTCCGTCACGAAACATCGCTTGAACTGTAACGAAAATAATAACGACACATAAAAATTAATTGTCTTGTTGTGCAGAGTTGAGAATTAAAATAATGATGACAGACGTGCTCACAGCGTTGGTGTCAACAGCAATGTTGACAATTGGCGATTTATATGAGATTCCATATCTTTATTTGCCATGGCTCGTCGATACCATCGAAGGACTAGCTTTCTGCGAAGCGCCAGCTATTTTTGGATTCGCATATACTGTTTTACCAGACGCAAATGTCTTCGCGGGAATGTTCATATTCTTTACGTTTCTTTTCTATGGTACACATGTTCATATAAAAAAGATACATAATAATCAACACTGCTAATTCAGATTTGTAACGCGAATCTTTTTTTTATCAAAAATAATTTGTACTTGCAATCGAATTGTTATTTTTTAGTGGAAGAGCTGTTTATTTGGAAGGACGTTTTTGTGAGGTTCAAACGTTGTTGGATAAATTACAACAAAAATAACAAAATGACTTCGACGAAGATGGCAAATAAAGAATCAGGCAATAAGGAAAATCTCAACAAGCAATCTTCAAGAAAGTTGGAAAACTTACTGGACTTTGCTGTTCCCGACAACGTGAACAGTGATCACTACTTTTGCGAGCCAAATCTGGAAATTATAAAAAACAATTTGTTAATTAAAAATCACCGCAGCAAAAGCTTGTTCACAGAAACAACTGGATAAACTAATAAATCTAGCACGCAAGTCAACACAGAGTATTTATATTTGTATATGTTTCAACAATTAGTGACCGCATCCAGAAGCATAATTGCTTACTGAACAATTAAGTAGTAATTTACTTTACTGATTTGGATTTAAGGTAAGAACCAATCACATTCAATTGCTTAATCGTTTAACAAGCGGTTGTGCTTTTGGATGCAGCCATTGCAATTCTTGCGACAAGATACAGTGAAATTTGTTCAAACGTAAAAACAAAGTTAAAGAATTTCACATACACCTGTTTCGTATTGTAATCTCTTTGCTATACAAATTAAAAACAGTAATACCTCGACAGAAGAACGCTAATTTTTTTTTAAACTACATAATAATCGCATAAATTTACCTTCATGAATCTGCACAGCTTTTTCAGTTTGGTGGTCCCGTGTGACAGACTCGCGATACACTTTGTTCTTTGTGACTGTACGAGCGTAAACAAAAACAAAGGCGTTCAGATATAAAGAACGAACAACATCTCGTGATTATCTTTAACGTCAGAATAATTAATATCGATAATACCACGGTATATTGCGATATATCTGCGAAAACAAACACCTACCACGAAACGCGCGCGTAGCATTTCATTTCACTGTCATGGCGGCGCGCAAAAAGGACTGCGCGCGCATTTGCACTGCGCATGCTAGTTTCAAAGCGGCGCGACATTCGTGAAGAGAGAGAAATTTTTTGAGCTTATGACTTTCTGACTCACGAGATGGCGCAAAAATCAGTACGAATCGCGAGCTTCATTCAGTGAAATTATTGTCCATGTGCGAAGTGGTGCGGAATCGATTTCAACGGGCTTCGAGAATCATGAAACATTTTCTGGAACAATAATTTTATTTAAAGATAAGCAGACGTTCACGTATATTTCATCGTATAAAAATTATATTAGGTTAGTAGTTTGCGACTGTAATTTCTTAGGTTTTGTAAATACTATTAGTCCACTCGCTGTGATGCGTTTTCAATTAGTGCTACAAAGTCTAACAAAGAAATTGAAAATACGTTCAACAAACCGTAAATCTCTTTATTTTTAATATGTGCCAAAAATTCCAAAACAGAGCTGAAAGAAAAAAGCGCGTTAAATATTTATAAAATCTCTTCTTCATTGTTTTCAACTTCATAACCTCTGTAACTTGGAGATAATGCTCAGAAAAAAAGATGGCATTTTGATTTTTAATCTCTATATATGTATCTTATTTGACTGTATTTAATATTTTTCTTTCAGAATAATTGAACAGTGTTGAATTTAGTGGAATAATCTACTAAAAGAAAACAGACATGTCGGATGATCCAAGTTTGTACAGATTGGAAGGGACTGATGGAAATCAAGCTGGAGGTCTGGTTATTCGTAAGAAAACATCAGATCACACTTTTAAAAAACCGTCTGTATTGGGTCTGGATAAGATTGCAGAGCGAAAAAGAAAGGAACAGTCGCAAGAACCTACTAGCTCCAAATACAAGAGAAGTGAGGACAGAGATAGGAAATATCGAACATATGAAGAAGAAACTCCTACTCATACTGGTGGTGTTAATTCAGAAGCTCAGCGACGGTTAGAGTCGCGACTGAAGCGTCAAAGATTGAATGCAAATGACAGAAATGTTAGAGACAGTTACAGAAGTTATGAAAAGGACAGAGACAGAAGAAGAGACAGGGACGGAGAGAGCCGTAGAGACAGTAGCGTACGACAAACGCCTAGGTTCAAGGATGAACCTCAAACACCCAAATTTCGCATGAAAGATCCCACTTCGAAGAGTAACTGGGACGATGACGAAGATGAAGAGCCGAAGCGATCGAGCTGGGACCATCCTACACCCAACATTTATAACAACAGAGATGGTCGTGACAGTGTAAGAAGCGAGTTTACTCCGTCTTATAAGTATAATGTATGGAATAAAGACTTCAAGAGTTCCGGTGCGACTCCGTCGATAGACGGAGAGGAAAAAGCACTTTGGGAAGAGGAACAGCAAAGATTGGACAGAGAGTGGTACGCATTGGATGACGGAGAGACCAATGCTTTTGCCAATGTGTCAGAGGAATACACTCGAAAAAAAGAAATGGAGTTGGAAGCTCGAAGACAGAAGCGTCTTTCCGCACAACAGCGACAGATAAACAAAGATAACGAGTTATGGGAGCGGAATCGCATGCTAACGTCGGGAGTTGTCAGTTCATTAGATCACGACGACGATCCCGACGATGAAGGAGAGGCGAGAGTTCACTTGTTGGTTCACAATGTTGTTCCCCCGTTCTTAGACGGACGTATCGTGTTCACGAAACAACCAGAACCAGTTGTTCCTGTACGCGATCCAACATCTGATATGGCACTGGTAGCGCGAAAAGGTTCCGCACTGGTAAAAGCGTATCGCGAGCAAAAAGAAAGACGTAGAGCACAAAAGAAACACTGGGAACTGGCTGGAACGCACATCGGTAATATCATGGGTGTACACGATCGGCGCAAAGACGATAAAGAACATGCGGGGCAAGAAACGGACTTCAAAGCTGGACAGAAATACGCTCGTCATATAGGAGCTGGTGAAGTAACTGGCGAAGCGAAGTACAGGTCCATTCAGCATCAGAGAAGAAGTCTTCCCGTGTTCGCCGTACGACAGGAATTATTGAACATTATTCGAGAGAACAGTGTTGTTGTGATAGTGGGAGAAACCGGATCTGGAAAAACCACGCAATTGGTTCAATATCTTTATGAGGATGGCTACAGTCGAAATGGAATAATTGGTTGTACTCAGGTAATGATGTAATAATAATATTTGATACACAATTGGTTGTCACTCATAAGTAATAATATAATAAGATAATATAATTTGTTGTCACTTCTTTAGCCCAGAAGAGTTGCTGCTATGTCCGTTGCAAAAAGAGTTTCTGACGAAATGGCCACTGCTTTGGGCGACAAGGTCGGATATGCGATACGTTTCGAAGATTGCACTTCGAAAGATGTACGTAACGATATGAATTCTTTATAGTTCTCTATTTATACGTGTAATTAAAACTTACCGTAATGTGTTTTTACATCAATTTGTTTGTACAAATGTCAAACACTTAAAATCGCATAATTATAAATAACAATCTCAAATGTTTTGTAAAATGTAAACTTGGTGTGTGCCATGTTTTAATGCCAACATTGATTTTATTTTTACAGACGGTTATCAAATATATGACTGACGGTATTTTACTGAGAGAAAGTTTAAGGGAAGGAGATTTGGACCGTTACAGCGTGATTATTATGGACGAAGCTCATGAACGGTCGCTTTCGACTGATGTTTTATTTGGCCTCTTAAGAGAGGTATAGTTTAAATTTTTAATAAAATTAAACTTAAGTTGCAAACTTGCACGTTTTGTTCAGAATTATATTCTAAGAGGGAATAATTTTTAGGTCGTTGCTAGACGCCATGATCTGAAGTTAATTGTAACTTCCGCAACAATGGATAGCAGCAAGTTCTCCGCTTTCTTTGGTAACGCAGCAACATTCCAAATACCCGGACGTACATTTCCCGTTGAAGTGATCCACGCGAAAAATCCGGTTGAAGATTACGTAGATGCAGCTGTGAAGCAAGTTTTGCAGATCCATTTGCAGCCGAAGAGCGGCGATGTCTTGGTCTTCATGCCTGGTCAAGAAGATATTGAAGTCACCTGCGAGGCTCTGAAAGAACGTTTGGCCGAAATCGATTCGGCTCCACCTCTTTCTATATTACCGATCTATTCCCAATTGCCATCGGACTTACAGGCGAAGATCTTTCAGCGATCCGAGGGTGGTCTTCGCAAGTGCGTTGTAGCGACGAATATAGCGGAAACGTCATTAACAGTTGACGGAATTGTCTTTGTCGTCGATTCAGGATACTGCAAGCTGAAAGTATATAATCCACGAATTGGCATGGACGCTTTGCAAGTCTATCCCGTATCGAGAGCCAATGCCGATCAGAGGCAAGGCAGAGCAGGCCGAACTGGTCCTGGTCAATGCTACAGATTATACACACGAAGACAGTATTTAGACGAATTGTTACTGACAGGAGTTCCCGAAATACAACGTACGAACTTGGCTAATACCGTACTGTTGCTGAAATCGCTAGGAGTTCAAGACTTGTTAGCGTTCCACTTCATGGATCCACCGCCGCAAGATAACATACTGAACTCGTTGTATCAGTTGTGGATTTTGGGCGCTCTCGACCATACAGGACGCTTGACGCCGCTCGGACGTCAAATGGCCGAATTTCCTCTAGACCCGCCGCAATGTCAAATGCTTATAGTCGCCTCCCAACTTGGTTGCACAGCAGACATTCTCATCATCGTCTCCATGCTGTCGGTTCCGTCAATTTTCTACAGACCGAAGGGACGCGAAGAAGATTCGGATTCGGCGCGCGAGAAGTTCCAAGTGCCGGAATCAGATCATTTGACCTATTTGAATGTGTACAATCAGTGGAAAGCAAATGGCTATTCGACTTCCTGGTGCAACGATCATTTTATACACGCGAAGGCAATGCGCAAGGTGCGCGAAGTGCGCTCGCAGCTCGAGGAGATCCTGAAGCAACAGAAGATGGATGTCGTCAGCTGTGGCACTGACTGGGACATTGTGCGAAAGTGCATTTGTTCTGCTTATTTTCACCAAGCGGCGCGCTTGAAAGGCATCGGCGAATATGTCAACTGTCGTACCGGAATGCCGTGCCACCTTCATCCTACCTCTGCGCTGTTCGGTATGGGTTTCACGCCCGACTATGTCGTGTATCACGAGCTTGTAATGACTGCCAAAGAATACATGCAGTGCGTCACTGCTGTGGACGGTCACTGGTTGGCCGAGTTGGGTCCGATGTTCTTCAGCGTGAAAGAAACCGGTCGAAGTGGTCGTGCAAAGCGTCGGCAAGCGATGCAGCATCTTCACGAAATGGAACATCAAATGAAAGAAGCCGAAGAAGAGATGAAAGCCCGCGCTCAAGAACAGCTCGAGCGCGAACAGGCGTCGGTTCGGAAGAAGGAAATTTTGACGCCCGGCATTAGAGAACCCGGCACTCCCGCCCCGTATCGCAACACTCCCGGGAGATTAGGATTGTAAGCGGTTTTTCTCATATGCAACATCTCATAGCATGATTGCGAAAGAGTTTAATTACCTGCTACAGAGACAATACAGGTACATCGTTTAAAAATATACGCAGATGAAAAAATACGGCAATTCTCTGATAACAATGTCGCTGTCGTTTTCTCTTTTATTTCTTATGTATTTCTTCTTGTACAGAAATATTATTTTCGATACAATTTTTTACGTCTGCGAAACAACGTTAACGATAGCGACATTGTCTTAAAAGTTTCAATAATTTTTATGACAACATAGTTTCCAGCGGATGGAATCCTAGTATAATAAAAAATAGTATTATATAAAATGACAGAAATGATATATAAATCTGAACTGATCCGTCACACTTTTGCAGCATAAAAATTCTCAATCTTTGATTATTTATTAGAAGTTCGTCCCGTTTTGTTTTTTTGAATTATTTTTATATAAACTTATTTTAGAGAGATATATTCTCTTAAGATTGCATTGTCTTCGAAAACTTCAAAACTTGATTCGTTTTGTCCCGATAGGATGACTTGTATTGTGTACATGTATAACACATATGTATATATAATATCGTGTATATAAACATTAGTATAGATAATGTGTATAAGATCTTTTTGTAAATAAAAGTATTTTTATTATAATATTGAGACAAAAATTAGAGCATTGTAATGGTTTCAGAGACAGAAAGAGAGGAGATAGAGTATAATCGTTCATAACATTATGTACATGTTAATAAACAATCGTATAACTTTTTTGCAATTATTGCCTGTAAATTATTTATCATTTATAATCGAACAAAATAATTGTTCGATCTCATATCAAAATTTCATCAATACGCAAACTAGAAGAATAAGATATCCACCAGTATATTATTGTTTTTTAATGTGTTATTAATTACTTTTCGTAAATCGAGATTTTGTGCGCGTGTGTACCGATATACATATTAATTACTTAAAAGAAATGAGTAGAGTTAAAAATACATAAACGTTTCTATATAAGTGTCGTAAAAATTCTATAAAATTCCAGAAATTTGTTGTCATAAGTGCTCGAATTTTTATACTGCTAACTTACTTGAAGAGATATACTGTAAGCGTACAAGGCTGCTCATGGTAGTGTGTATATTAAAATAACTGCACAATATTTTCCACAAAGATGATGATAAGTATTTTAATCATCAGTAAATCCAGTCATTCATTCATCTGTATAATAATGAGGCTAAATTTTATGTACAGATTTATCAAGACATTTTTGAAAATCATAAAATAGACGGACAAAGATATACTTTATACACGTACAAATAGTCAAATAGTTTCAGCTCTTTAAATTACTTAGAAGCCTTAATATGGGCTGAGTGCGAGATTTGAGAGATCCGCAGCTTTGCTTGAGACTCGCTTGTCCACGTTGCGTAATAGCAACGTGAACATCGTCATCCTCGTCCAATCCTGTTTTTAACTCGTATTTCTGAAATTCTGTTAAAACCGCGTCTAAATTCTCAACCTTTTCCGTTAGTATTACAGCCACTTCCTTCCAAGTCTGCAATAAAACGTAAATAACTTGCTATGAAAAGTTGATTATAACACAGTGACTGAAAATATCAATTTTGTTTATATTATTTTAATACTTGTCTCTCACATAAAGAAAAAAGACAAATTGTGACAGTCATGCGATTATTCTGTGTAATAAAATTGCAATAAAATTTGACAGGAAGATGTAAATATTTTTACCTTGATCTCATTTATTACGTCCGATTCGATTTTATTGCATTTCTTTTTATTTTTCTTGTGCGAAATATGTGGTTGCGTTTGTACGGCGTACACGCTGCATATGGCGGTAATGATCGCCAAGGATTCACTGCAAGTTGAGGCTCTGAGTAAGAAGTTCTTGAATGAAACCGGCGTGTTCCGTTCGGGAATAGGTAGCGGTTGCAAACAAGGAGCTGTTCGCAGCATTTGAATGCAATCGAAGTCCGGGCAATGAGAGTGAGCAAGTGATTTTGCAAGGCACGCTATAGTCTTTAATTGTTCGGAATAATAAGCTTCGCGCAATCTTTCTACAGCATCCAACGGAACCAATAGCTTGCACGGTTTATTCCGTTTCTCGTTTGTGTCAAATTTCTCTAAAGTTTTCGGGATAATTTCTTCAGCTAGTTCCTTCAATTCGGAAGATATTTGAGTAAGAAAAATAGAGGACGACTGAGCGCTCGCTGCCAAGATACGCAGCATCGCGTTTCTTGCCGAGAGCAACTTTAACATACACAATCGTGTATCTTCCTGCATACGTGGATCCGTCTCGTTTGGATCGATCGGTTCCCATCCGCGTACAACCTGTTGCATAACAATAATATGTATACGTTATATTTTTCTCGACAGAATCCGTACTTTAGATTTATTCGAATTATTTGCTTTACCTCCAGATCTCTGTTGTCCCGAAGAGATGCCCATCTAATGGAGTCGATGTGCGGATCTATATGCATACTATTCAAAGTAGAAAGCAAGGAAGTAGTGCTGTTACACCAGCATAAATCAAGCAGCATTTTGTCCATCGTCGTCATAGCAAAGTGAAATGAATTTTCTAGGCGTTCTCTTAACTCAACAAATTCCTGAATTTTTATAAAACTCCCATATTTATACGCAAATGTTAAATGGTCGGCACTCTAAAAACCAAAGAACAATCCATCTAATTATACTAATTCAAACAGTTCGAACGTGTAGTCTTTGAACTTATTATGCTTGAAAAACCTACATCTTTATAGCTAGCTATGAAAAATTTCGCTGTATGATCGAGAGTTGTCGAGGCCAGAAGCAAATTGCCGAGAGGCGCGAGAAGAGGTGCATGTAGGTGGCCCAGAGAATCTAATTGAAGGTGCTTTACGTCCAGCAATGCAAACGCGTGATCAGCCGCACCCACTAGACCAGCCTCCAAGTATATACGTACAAGCAAAATTTTGATATGAAAATTTACAGGACTCGACACGAGGCTGTGTTCCAATAACGACAACGCTCTGCAAATCCATTATTTTAAAGATGAATGTTTTTGAAAATATTTTTAACAGTCTTTTATTTAGCTGTAGCAATGTCAACATAGCATGTTATTACCTGTAAAGAAAAGATGCATCACCAGTGTCAATCCACAACTGATGCAGTAGATGCGTAGCTAACAAGATGTACGGATCGGTTGGAGAAAAGTCAGTTTGCAGTCTGTCTTGCATTGGACACAATTTGTTACCCTTCTTATACAAATCATATAGTCGCTGGACCAATTGTTCTTGTTTCTCTCTGTCCGCCAAAGGCGGATGATGGTAGCCAGAAATGCGTCGCAATTGTTCCAAGTGAATGTGTCTTTGCATTTGCTGTACAGTAATTGGAAACTCATCTGGTTTAACGCCAACGTCTTCCTCGAGCTGCACAAATGGTGTTATTAAACTTATATATTATGTTCTAATAGTTTTTTTTTTTTTTTTTTTTTTTCAAATCATCTACAGATCGTATTGTTTCTTGAGATTGATTGTTTTTCTTACTTTCTCAAGGAGTTCTAGTTTAGCTTTTGGTGTAAGCAGGTGGAGATACAATCGCAGATCGTTAACTACACAGCCTTTTTCTCCAAATTGCAAAAAATATTGACGCATAAAGTCCACAGATTGCAAACTGCACTGTGAATCATCACTGTCACGAATACGTTCCAATAAATCTAGACGAGCCAAGTACGGTGCCCGAATTTTCTTTTCAGATGCATTGATAATGTTGTTTAAAAAATCTAAACATTCTGTTGGTTGTTGAAACTTCAAAGCTGCCGAAAGATAATTTTGGTAAAACGCCCAATTGTCACTGCTGTAAAATAAATATAAAATGTACATGTACTTGTATATAAAATATAAAAAGAGCATCTCTCTGTCAAAATATATGAAATAATATAAAAGAACTCGATTACAACGTGACTTACTTCTCTTTTATAAGTTCACAGTAAGCATTCGCAGCTTCTGGAAAACGCTCCAGCTTTAACAAAATTGTAGCTTTTCGTTGTGGCACATATGAAAGATGAGAAGCTAACGGACTAGACAATATATTTAAAATTTCTTCATTTTTGTCTTGCAGTTCTAAAATCATTAAATAGAGCTGTACTTCCTGTTCTGCTTCCATCTTCCCTTCTCTCACTAATTTTAGAACCTAATTGCATAAACATAAATAATAATTTTCTATTCTTTTATATATCAACATCTATATAATACAAATTCTTTTGCAACAGATGTATAGAATTATATAGCTATGGCGAGTGACAATTTACAAACCATTCTTTCTGCCAAAGGCAAGATGACTCCTTTTGCTAGTTTTTGATCCGCATGAATAGCCTGCATCACTGTACTCATTACAGCCCAGAAATAATACGGATTCTTAGGTTTTAATTTATACAAAGTAAGAGCAGTTTGCTGTTGTTTTTTGTAATCACCAAGACGAACATACGACATGAAAAGATGCGTAAGAAGCTCCTCATTATTAGGATCCATTTTTGCAGCAGCTTCGTAAACTTCACTAATTTTGTCAGCTATATACAGATATAAATTAAGCAAAAAAAAGAAACATAATTGTGAATGTACAAACTTTCCCATTGCGAATTGAAACAAGAAGCTTACGTTGTCGTATCTCTCTGTAACAAATACTCATTGCCTGTAGTGTGGAATCCTCGCATGGCACCTCGGATCGCACTTTGTCGATAATAACTAGGCATTCGTTCTCCTTGCCGAGACGTAACAAGGCCAAGGCCTTTAGTACCCTGGCACATTGATTAGCGGGATGTTTCTTCAACACTTTGTCCGCCTCCTGAAGAGCCTTTTTGTTGTTCCCGCTGTCCAGCCAGTCTGTAAATCAGAGTAGCGCCAAACTAAATGTCGTTATATAACCTTATCACCGATCTCCAAAAAATCGAAATTTTAACAAAATGCGGCGAGTGTGGCGCCTGTATAAATTCCCATAACAACACACGTACCATAAATCGGACGTAAACGTCGTTCATTCACCGTGTTGTCCACATGGATTTTAGACGCCATGATACTTTATGATATAACATAAAATCAACAAACTAGAAATTCGAACAATCCGCGATTTCCTCGTCTCATCTTCGAGCTGGTCGAAGCTCGATTCAAATTATTGAGACATTTTTATGTGCACTTTTTTTCACGCGTAGAATAACTTTCTGTGAGATCGTAACTATTGCACAGATATGTTTTTATTCTTGTTCCGATACACATACAACATGCGTACGGAGATGACTCGCCGGGCCGGCTGTAAAGTCATGTAAAAGTGATGTAAAGTATATTTGGAGCGAGTGGGAGAAAATGAAATGTGGAAAGGACGAGATAGAAAATCTGATTGGTCGCGCTCCATATGACGCCATGTTACTGTGACACACTTCTTCTGATTAGCGTTGGAATATCGAGAGAGATTTTATTCTCAAAATAGCTCCGTTTTCTATTTTTCTCTTCTATATGGTACGCTAAAAAAAAAAGGAAATGACACACTTCGAGATATGAATTTCGAAAATAATTATTAATCTAATTGCTAATCATATTGCTTGATTTAATGAATGAAGTAACGTCATTTATTGCTCCGGAAGCAACTTAAGCCGGTCAAAAACGCTGCAATAGAATTTTGCATAAAAGATAAGGGAACGGACCAATCGGAGTTTCTTTATTTCCATCCTTAAACTGGAAATGAGAGATCCCGATTGGTTTATTACGTTACACAGATTTTACAAAAGGTTGGCTCACCGTTTTCAGTGCGCACGTGCGATAAAGATAATCCCCATCTGTCACAATCTGCCTTACCT
Organism: Pseudomyrmex cubaensis; assembly: GCA_014825685.1. NCBI lineage: Eukaryota > Metazoa > Arthropoda > Insecta > Hymenoptera > Formicidae > Pseudomyrmex > Pseudomyrmex cubaensis. The sequence continues at coordinate 48,224 of QVOA01001998.1, forward strand.
AACCCTAACCCTGCGTGTATAAACATAAATCAGAGTAGTTGTATTTCGCGCGCAAATTCGGCTTTATTCCGACGAAGAAACGAAACGTCGATATCACTTGTAATCATGTGGAACGAAAGCACCCAGTCGGGTTTTGGAGGTGGCTTTCTGGATGAGAGCACCACGCAAGGAGGAGGCGCGAAAAAAGGTTCGACAAGTAACGACAAGAGCATCATTCCTGTGTTCATAAAGCACATCACGTCAACAACGGGAGAACTACAGATCGCCGGCAAAACTGTAAACACTTTGACAATCGTGGGTATTGTGCGTAACATCGAACAGGATACGACCAAGATTTCTTTCACCATTGAGGATGACACAGGTCTCTTTTTCTGTCACACATATGTGTAAACCTTGTGATTATTTTATGCACATTGTTTGACGTTCAGTACCAGAGAAACTCTTTTGTTGCGCAATTATTACAGAGACTTTATGTTGCATTATCTTGAGAACTTCATGGTAACCAATTTTGTGTTTTATGTGATTGTAGATTCTATCACAGCTGTCATGTGGTTAGAAGCAGATAAGAACCCTGCAGAATCCAATTACCCAGAAGTAAACACATATGTACGACTTCACGGACTAATCCGCAATCAAAATAATCAACGACAGCTGTTGATTTTACGTATGTTCCCTTTGGAAGATTTAAACGAACTGACGTATCACTTCTTAGAAGTAATAGATCTTATATTAAGAGCTGGCAAACAATCAGAAGTATCTGAAACTGTTTCCAATGCGGTAATATCTGATTACACTATGAGTGGTATGTCACCAGATCAAGTAGCAGTTCTTGAAATAGTCCGATCTGCAAATGATGCGGAATGTGGCATTGAAAAGAACAATATTTTGAAGCAATTGCCGAAACACATAGTTTCTCGCTTGGATGAAATCTTAGAATTTCTTCTTTGCGAAGGACACATTTACACAACTAGTTCAGAGGATGTCTTTAAAGCTACATAAAGTTATGTATTGAGAAAAAACATAAAATATTAAGTTATGCCTAAGATCTATAGAATAAAATAAGAGTAACATTATCTGTTATAAAACATATTTTTTTGTAAAAATTTAAAATATTTTTCCATGAAAATATTCAAATAACTAATTTTGCAATAATAAATTTGTAAAACTAAAAGATGAGTGACATTTTTATATTAAACATAAAAGTTATTAGTTGCAAGTCTACGATGGTTTCATATATTTCAAAAGATATATCACTTCCAGTGTTGTTAGTTTAGAAATAATACAAGAGAAAACCATTTGTTTTTCCAAAAGAAACAAAAACTCGGTTAAAATTTTGTCATCAAATAATTCTAATTTAAGGCTTTTCAATACCTGAGCATGTAGTCTGCTTTGATATTGATCATTGCAAAAACTAATGAGTGTAGAAATCATGAGATGTTTGCGTTGCTTATAATTTTTGCATTTGGAACAAGACAGTAGCAGTGTTTAATGACATATTTTGTAATACAAGCCTTGTTTATTCGTCAATATACATTTTTGAGACTGATGGTTTACGACCTAGGTCGTTCCTTCTTTTCTTTATACAAAGCGAGTAAAGAAACATTTGCCACTTTCACTACCTTAAATCGTACTCCTGGAATATCTCCTACAGCGTGACCCTTTCTACCAAATCCTGCCACCAACACTTCGTCGTTTTCTTCAATATTATTGAGACAACCATCTCTTGGTACAAATGCTGTAATCTTCTTTCCATTTTTTATCAATTGTACTCTGACACACTTGCGAATAGCAGAGTTTGGCTGCTTGGCCTCTACTCCCCTATAAACAAGATTTGTGATAAAGATTTAAAGTGACACATGTATGCGTACGCACAAAATAGATCGTAAACATAAGCATACACTTTTTCTAAAACAATGCCTTTGGCATGGGAGGCCCCGCCAAAAGGATTAGCTTTCCATCTTGTTCCCAAATGTGCTTTCTTGTAATCTTTATCATTCCATCGTTGTTCGCGTCTGTGGTTCACATGTTTCCGCGCTGTGCGAAGACCACGTGGTTTACCTAAATAAGAGATTACAACATAGGGTTTTCAATTTCACAGCAAATACCGCGGAAAATGAGAAAGCTATTGATTTTTTTACAAGCGTACAATTACTTTGTAATCGTTACGTTAAAAATGTGAGCAAATGTATTAAAAAAAACGTTCACATACCCATTTTGCGTGCTTATCTCACAGTCAGTCACGGTATGTTCTTGTGTCTTCACAGCCGAAAAAAATCTGTCAATTTCGTTTTAAGCCTGTATCAGAAAATAAGTTGAGTCAGAATTTGGAATTCTTCTTGACCAATCAGAACAAGAGTCACTAAACTTGAGACTAGGTTTCTTTTATCTGATTGGTTACATTTAAATCCACAATTTTGATGTAATCTGATACAGGCTTAACGGTTCTGTATCATGAGAAGCAGCTCGATCTCACATATTATTACATTAATTAAAACTGTTTAACAGCCAAATTGCAAAATTCTAGTGCAAACAATGTGAGAGAATGATAAAACAAAGCTTTTGTAAAGATATGCCACTTTTCCGCAAAAACCGGAAAATTTGGGAAAACTACATGTACCCCAGAGTGGAGTTAATTGTTGTAAGAGGAGTAAGAAAGACAAACAAATCGCGCGATCTTTTTCTCCGAGATTATTCCGGTACGTTCTTAAAAGGATTCAACAGTTTTATTTGATTCTTGTATTGTTTTATTATTGTTAAATATTTTATATTCAAGTGCTATGTGCGCGCGTATAAGTTGCTATTATGAATGACGCGGACGAGGTTATGAAAAATATATATGATGCTTTGCTACACTTACGATATTCACATATTACGAATGCGGAATTGAAAGATGTAGAAACTACAGTTCTTTCTGGTGAAAATCGTGTTTGTTTGCTTTCCTGGCTTCTGACGGAAAAAGTGCCTTCTACTGCCGTTTATTTAAAAAAGCTACAAGATGATGCTTTGAAAGGTATTTTTAATATTCTCTTTGATAATTTATTGAAACTTTTATAATTGTTTTATGTGTAAAATTTTGTTATTTGTCTTATCCAATTTTATTGTTATCTTTCCATATTTATTGTTATAGGTATTTTGTAATTATATAAGTCCTAAGATATTTTTCTGTTACTTTATTCTTAAATAAACATGTATAAAAGAATATTACCTATTCTGTAACTAGTTTATATTTATATATGTCTTTGTTGTTTTGCTTTTTTAGATAAATTGGGTGAATACTATTCTCAGATTGGACTTTGTAACAACAAAAATATTTTATTGGTTTGTTGTTTTATATATATTAAAAATTCTTATATTTAGTTAATAACTTTATATATATATATATAAGTTTAGTAAAATATACTTGCTACATAAATAAAATAACATTTTTATATTATGTTATTATTAGCTAGTATTAAATAATGAGTTTATTCTAGGGTAAATGTTCCTTGAAAGAGCAATTGCCATTTTTAAGATTACTACTTGATTTTATGAGAAAAGTACATGTAGATCCTTATGTAAATACTAGTAAATCAAACCAAGAAACATTTACAGATATTCTTAAGGTAAGATAAACACTTAATGTTATAAAAACATTGCTAAATTTCTTATAAAATTATTCATGTAATTAATTACTATGCAAATATAATATTGTTATGTTTAGCTATACATCAATGACACAGACCATGCTGTTGATAAACCAAAAGTAAGTTATACAGATGCTATTAAATATTTTGAAAAATATGAGAAAGAGACTTTGAGTAAGACTAACAAAGATGTTCAATCAAGTTTGTGTGAAGACGTGCATGTAGAGGTATGGCAGTATGTCAAAAAATAAAATTATACATTACAAAATTAACGAACTAATTTGATATTTGATATGTATATGATATAAATATTGTAGAGTGACAATGAATTAGTTCATACGGAACAAAATATGCAATTTGATAAGGAACAGGAAAAGTTTATAGAAGTGTTTGAGACAGTTTCGTCTTGGCCAGTACAAAAACGGAATATAGATAAAAATATATCCGATTCCATTTGTTCGGATATTACAAGCATAAGTTCTGATTTTTACACTTTAACACAGGTACAAAGTGTGCTTTTATTATCTATAAAAATTAATAATACTACAATAATTCTAACAATAATTTTGTACAGGTGTTGCAGGCAAAAGATGAAATATCTAAAGTAAATTTAGGAACAGAATTTCAAAAAACTATTACTCCTTTACATGCAATTATAGAAGATATAGTTATATATAATGAGAAACTTGATAATTTATTGACAGCTAATAATAGTGATTAATTTCGTATTTATATTTGTATTAGTTCTAGGTATATTTAAGTACTGTGTGTTTTAAACACTTGTAATTGCTTGTAATATATATGTGAAGGATATGTTTCACTCAATTTTACTATAAGGGAGAATAATTTTTTTACTTAAAAGAGAAACTGATATGATAAGATTAGAATAAAAACAATTTTAACTTTGTAATTTATGTATATATGATTTTTTTCTCTTTCTCTCTTTCTCCTATTTGAGCCGAAAACTGAAAAATAATAGATCTGTTTTTATTGCTCTTCTATAAATACAGAACAAAGATGGAATGATACTCAAAGCAAATGTGAGCGTCTAAGCAGGTAAGTAGCAATCGAATGTAATTGGTTGTTACTTTAAATACGAACCAATCACAATAAATTGCTATTTAGCTGCTTAGAGCAAATTCCACTTGGCGCTCGTAACGATCGCGACGTACGCTGAGTTCAATGAGAGAAGAGAATTGGTCTGCGCAAAGGGGAAGGAAGGCCAAGTGGGGATAGCGTTGCGTAACACCCGCTGGCAGCCAATGACTGTGGTGTTGAAAGGTTTCTGGTAGGAGAGATGCGCAAAACAGAATGAGTTTTCGTCCGCTACAGGGCTTTTCTCTTTGAACTCATACATACATGCATCTAGATACAAACCTTAACCCCTCCCTAACCCTAAGCCTAAGCTGCTTGAGTAAGCGATCGCCATTTTCGTGAGCGTAGTTTTTTTGCATCGCTCACTCCCTTCATTTTACACTCTTTGGCGCTAATTTAATATCTGCAAAGGTTAGTAAGTAGTATACCTTTTCTGCTTCTACCCTATAAAATATGACCTATATAATATAGACAAATAACATAAAGCAAACTGAGTATTTGATGTATTGATGTATCCAATACATCAAGAAGTGCTTAGTGAGCTTTTGGATGCAGCCATGGTCTTTAATATAAAAGTTGCACCTCGTTATTCACTGTTAGTACTGAAAATCTGTACGCGCAGTAGCGCACTCTAGAACAACCTAACCTAACCTTAACGTGTAAATAATCTAACCTTACGCAATTCTAACTCTAACTCCTAACTTTAACTCTATACTCAAAGATGCTAATTTATCCTAACCTAACCTAACCTACTCTAACTCCTAACCCTAACGCTTTTATTAATAAATAATTTTACCTCACCTCTTACTAGTTAAGGTTTATGGTTAAGGTTTACTGGTTTTCAGAAACACGATATTTCTGAAAAATCAATCAATCATTTGCTTAGTGTGAAAACCATCGTAGATAAATTTCTTCAAACTTGTCATGTCACTGTGTATTCAAGTCTGTTTGAATAAACCTTTAGGAACACTTGCTTGTGCACTGAGTTCAACGAGAGAAGAAAATCGGTCTGCGCATAGGGGAAGAAAAGCAGGCCAAGTGAGGGGATAGCATTGCGCGCGTGACACCCGCTGGCAGCCAATGGCAGTGGAGTGGGGGGCTTTCTGGTAGGGGATATGCGCGAAACGAACGAGTTTTTGTCTGTTCCGATTCTTTTTTCTCATTGAACTCAGGGTAAAATTTGTGCTTTTTCTTCCCTTGAATGACTTTGTGTCGCATTGCCATTCTATGAGCTCAAACGTCCCTAACGACTGACCAATAACATTATTTATTTATTAGTAATATTTTCATGTTAAAGCTTGCGTTATTGAGGATCAAAAGTACCGTTGAAACACCTTTATCGGCAATAACGGATTATTATTCCCGGCCATCAGTAGAGCAATATTAAAGGTGCATCTCAACCTAGTTACCAAGTATCGTCGTGACTTGTGCGCCAATTGTTTCCAGAGATACAGACTCTTGTACTACATTTGCAATCATATCTTCCCACCGAATTACTCATGAAATTCACGAAAGTATACAAACAAGGCAAGTAGTAACAACCAGCAGCACGTTCATCAAGAACTGGATTCGTCGCTCGTGCTCGATAAGTTCCTATTTCCAAGAAACACCAAACATGTGCATACGCGCGCGTACAGCTTATCCTCGACACAGCGATTCTCGTAAATTGCACGGAAGTGTCAATAAAAAATTGTCAAGCTTTTTTCTATCAGAGCAGAAACTCTATCTTCGAAATTTGTACAAACGGCTATTTGTCAAATTTACGTTCGTGATTGATGGAAATTGTTCGATATTGTCAATATGTTATTGTTTGACAGGAGGTTGTTCGAGGTAGTTCGTGAGACAGTGAGGTGGCGGGAATCCATCGAAATAAAATGGAAACTGAGATCATCTATCTTTCGTCCGACGGCGAGGAAGACTCACAGAAGGTTTAGTATGAAATGTTTAAATTTATATAAAGATACATTGAATTATTATGTAAATATATGCATGTAACTGTTAAAATTTATAAAAATCTTTTCGCGGTAGGTAACATGCAATATAATACATTTGTTATAAAAACGATTGAATCAACTCTTAATAAGATTTATATATTTGTATATTTGTATTTTGATTAGTTGCAATATCAACTGTTCTTTGACATATCTAACTTTTGATTTTCTAACCTTAGACTGTCTGATTGTGTTTTCCTTTTTGTATGACAAGAAATCATAATCTTATTTACAAATTTAAAAACAAACTTAAAAACAACCAATTCTATCCTGTCCAATTGTTTAGCTTGATAATATAATTATAGACTATTAATTTTTCACTTTATTTAATAAAGCACACACTTTAATATTACATTTTATTTTTAAAATCATTGAAAAATAGTTTTCTTCTATGCAATTCTTTATTCTTTAAAAGTGTCTACCAAGTGGTTGTTAAATATATCTTGCTTGATACATTATAAATTATTGTATAAAATTATCTTTTTTTAAGCTAAAGTTTATTTTAATAGAAGAAATTATTATTGCAGGAAAACAAAAGGAAAGAATGTATAACAAATTCTAAGGAAGTAATCACTTTTTCTGATGAAAAAGTAGAAGTTGTGTGTAATGATGATGATGAGAAAATAGAAGGAACTAGTCTGAAACGGAAAGCATTTGAGATAAATGAGAGCAAAGAGATTTATAATGTAGAAAAAAAACAAAAGTTAAGTCCAAACAAGAAAATACCTATGGTAGTAATTAAATCTATATCTGAATTGTTTCCTGTAGTCATCTCAGATAAGAGCACTAGTCCTTCTACGGAGTGTGATAAAGATGACGATAAAAAACCAAAACTGATTGTAAAAGAAATTAAAAAAATTTCATACATAGGACATGATATCTTTCCTTTATTTATAAGTTTATGTTTGCAAAAGTGTCCACCGAATGAAAAGAAAGACATGGAAAAGATCATAGATAAATTAAAAAGACGTTATGAACAATTAGATCTAATTTATGCTAGTTCAGAAAAATTTGCTTCATTTTTAAATGAAAAGCGGGAAGCTATTGTGAGAGATGACAACAGAAAAATATATGTGTATATACAGGAAGTAATGAACGAAATGAAAAGAAGCATTAGAAAGAAATCGTCATCTCGGGTTACTGAATCCTATGATGCAGTGCCTTCTACCTCTTACGTTACAAATAATGACTCAGTTAATGATGTAGAAGAGTTGGATTACAAGGATAATGAGAAGAGTAAGAATTCATCTATGAATCAGAAAATGAAACTATTGTTAAAAACTATGAAAAAGTGTGAAGCAAGAATTAAAGAACTGGAAGAAGCAGAAGTTAATTTCGATGAAGAGTTCGATAGCACTTACATAAAACTTGAACGATACAAGGAGAAAATGGTAGACCTGTACGCCAAGCTTTGTGAAATAACAGGAGACAATGCCGATGCTGAACGTGTATATCTGCGTCCAAAACACATAAGCACAACTGGAATTGTTGTTGTGGATCAAGCAATAACAAACTTTATTAATCAAAAAATTACTCAACGAAATCAGAAGAAAAAGAAGAAGTACAAGACTGGAGCGGAAAAAATAATATTTCCCGATTGCAGGGATATTGTGGAGTGTATTAATCATTGTAATGAAAAACAAAACTTGGGATTAGATAAGAGAAAAGTAGAACAGATGGGTAAGATACATGCATGCGTACTTTCAATGTTACGAACGTCTGTTTATGTATATTTAATTTTAATTAATTAAATTAAATTTTTATATTTTATTACAGCAAAAAAAGCTTTTAAAGAAATAGGAGAACATTTGCAACGAATAAGGCACAATGATTATTGGGATACGTTTTCATTATATCTTGAAAATACGGAAGAAGACCCGGCTACAAAGAATGAGGAATTAGCTAAGAAACTATACGAAAATCGTATTGAGGGTGAAAAAAGATTATCCGCGGTTTTTGAGGAATATACAAAAAAACAAGAGGAGATGAAGGAGGAAATAAATGAAGATAATGATAGTATAGCTTCGGATGAAGAAGACGAAAGTGTCATAGATGACGAGGAGCTTGAGAAAGATAATTTGTCTGAAGTTGGTTCAGATCTTGAGAACGGCATTGAAGAACCAGATGTAGAAACAGATAAAATCGGATTAGAAAACAATAAAAATGGTGCGACAAATGCCAATGAAAATGTGAATGAGAATACTCCAAGTGACGTAGAACCTACATCACAAGATGTAGATAACGATGTTCTAAACAAAGTTACTATAAAAATGATACAAAGGGATAAAAAGGTTAAGATAATTTCTGTGGAAGAGAGTGATGTAGTAGTCTCAAAAATAGGAAATAGAACTATCCTTAGGATTCAAAAGCCGTGTACTAGCAATGCTGTTGTCGAAAAAACACAAGAAGTCCCTTTAACAACGGTTTCTACAACAGATCGTACAAATAATATTACTAAGACTGAAGGTTTGTTAATTTAAACCACAGGCCTGCTCACGTGAGCCACGCTGAGAATTAACATAGAAACAGATAAATCTTTAAGCGCCGGCTCACAAGCAAGGCGGAAGTTCGTTCATCGTTCCGTTTTGCGTGAGTTGAGCAGGCCTGATTTTAATAAAAAATAAGAGAAATTTACATGTATTTTATAGAAGTAATTTTTATATGTGTGTATGTGTTGTAGAAGATCCAAATTGCGTGGAAGTAATAATGGATACTGCAATACAGGATACAGATGTGATCAATGAGAACACACAGGTAACAAAAAAGAACGCGAAAGAGACAACAGAAGATGTGGAAGAGATAGAAAGTGAGGTAATAACAAGTGAAAAGGAAAAAATAGTAACGCAAGAAGTGACAGATGTAGCGATCGAAAACGTGCCGAGTAATCAGCAAGCGATGGAAGAAAAAACACCTCTTCTGCGAGTGCGTTCGTTTGCTAAACCTCCTACAACTTGGGAAGACAACACCAAGCAAAAAACGGACAAGACTGTCGAAAAAAGTGTGTCAAAGATAGAAAAGGAAAAAGAGGTAATTGATTTGACAAATGAGACGACGTCTAAATCCGTAACCTCTAAGTGTACTACCAAGATCGGAAATAAAGTGCTTCCTCTGATAAAAAATCGGACTCATCTGCTCATTCCGGCCAATACCAAGAACATTATCAGTGTTCAGAACATTACAAACAATTATCTGAAGTTTAACTCACGAGCGGGACAGATCATACCACCTGCGCGCGATATTCCATCGATAATTTTGCCGTCCGTTCAGACCAATAGTTTACAGAACCAGCCGCAAAACTCGAATACGGGAATATGTAAGTCGTATCGAATTATTCTACCGAAGCAGGTTTCTATAAAGAAAACAACGGCGCAGCCCAACGTCAAGCTAACAGATGTGCGTTCAGCCAACGCGAAAAAGCCTAAATGATTCGAACATATGAAAGCGATTGTTTATTTAGATCATTGTTATGTGAAAACCGAACCAGAATGAACATTCTTTTCGATATTTGAATGTATTTCTGACATACAAGTAAGTAAGTTTAATATCAAAAAATATTAAAAACATTTCAATATGTAATTCTTGACAAGTTTTGTTAACATATTTCATATATTTGGAATTATCAGATTAAATCAACACAATTTTAGATTCTCAATAAGAAACACATACAATTTCTCAATAAGAAAGAAATGTCATTAGTGTATTAAAAAAAACAAAAAACCCCCAAAAAAAGACAATTTTTGAAGCAACATATATATATCACTTTGTAAAAAATACTTTTTTTTAATTTTGTATTATTAATGCGTGTGATAAATATTCTCATCAGAGGAGAGACATCGCAATATCAATTTAGACAGATGATAATTTCGATCCAGAAGATTTTCTACTATGTCAAAATGATCGATGTTATCACGAAGTAGGAGATACTCTACGTTGTCTACGATGGGGATAAGTTTCTGAAAAACATTATGCTTGTATAAATTATGAAATATAGTGACATGTATATGTATATATGTTGAACAATATTTTAAGCAAATATAGTTACGTACTTGCGCGTATTCGCGGGACTCGTTCACAAATACTGGAGAATCGCGTTCGCCTACGGTTACGACAACCTTCAAGCCGCGAATGTTACGGTCTTTCGTTTCATTGAGAGTAGAAAAACTGAATTTCTCAATTTCCTCACTAAAAACAAATCGAATTTAGCAATACATGTGTTCGATCACAAATTTGTCAGTAATGAAACAATATAACGATATATTACTCAGTAAGTTTTAACGCTGTCGCGTAGCTGGTACCGACGATAGGTTTTATATTGTAAATTCCGCCGATCAGTAAGATTTCTTTTAATAACGCAAAATATCCTTGCTGTGTCATACGTGCGATCCAAGCGTCGTCGTGTAGCAAGGCTGCAGCCAAATGCGCCCCAGCACTGTGCCCAGCGATACATACGCGTCTGTGTATTGTATATATAAGTATACAAATATATAATGTATTCACACAAAAATGTAGTTAGGATAAATGTATTTTTTGAAAAGATTGTTACGCATCTTATATATATATATACACACACATATACATATATATATACAGGGTGTCCCGTAATGATTAGTAAACCTTGAAAGGAGTGAAAGAAGGTAGGATTTTGAACTAAAAGTTCCTTTTCCA
>QVOA01001999.1:0-33136 GCA_014825685.1 Pseudomyrmex cubaensis
TCCTCAGCCAGGAGTCGAACCTGGAATCTCCGGCTTTCCGGGCCGTCGCCTTCCCTGTTAGGCCACCGAGGCACTTGGAGTTTGTCTCGGGTCTTTCTTACACGAGATGCAAATCTAGCATCCTGTAGGATTTTTAGAATTGACAATTCATGTCAAAAAAACTCACATATAAATTTATATGTGAACACATATATATGTACGCATATATATACAGCTTCTCTGCACAACATCCTGCGACGGCTCTTTATAGCCTTAATTATATTTCTCACCTTAAAAAGTTAGATAGAGCCTGACGATTTTCGTCATTAAGTTAACTAATTGTTTATTAAGTTAACTAATTGTTTAAAAAAATGCTTCGCCAGAGAAAGAATACCGAGATATATCCAAAACTTAGACGCGGAGCGATGAGGAACGCTTTTCTCTCTTTTGTTTTTTCTCTTCGTTCCCTTCGCGCGTACAGTTTCACTTTATTTCCTCAGTATGCATTATCGACGTAATAAACTTGCAGCGGATATTTATGCGAGATTGCCACGTTATCCTACGTGAGGGATGCTCGTTCGCGCGGGAAAATTGTACCCCGGGACGACGGCTAATGTATTAACATGCGAAAGGCACGAAGGAAATGACCGGCGCGACGACGGTGTAGCGGCGACTTACTTTATGGAATAATATAACGGCGCATTGAAGAGATGATGATACTAGTCGTGGTCGAAGATTTACGGCTGAGCGCAATTGGACAATATAACGTAATGTGGCTTTGTGCAACGGATAGATTAATGAAGAAAAAGACAATATAGCTTTTCTTCTTCTTTTTTTTTCCATTTTTTTCCTTTTTATACTGAAGACTATTATATTTTCTTCACGCTGATTCTAAGCAGGTATTACAGCAGTGCAGCATTATATCTCTTTGTAACTCACTGCAAATAATTCAGATAAAGTAAAGTATAACATGCATTTGTCTTTATAAACTTTCATTTATTTATTATAACAGTACGATTTATTTTTACAGTATGTGTCGTATATTTTATAGTATAGATCGTATAGTTTTGTTTCTTTTTTAAGTTACGCGATTCTCTTTCAGTAAATTAATCTATATTTCTGTAGCGTAATTATAATTAATCCCGCCAGCGCGTGTAACATTTTTCAACGTTGTTATATTTATTATAAAAGTAAATGTGTTAATTTAATTTAATTAAATTTAGTTGCAGAAACGTAATTATACATTTTTTTCATTAAGAACGAGTGAAACAAAAGCAGTATGAAATTTGCCGCACCAATGCGCTGCACAAATACATTTTTGTCGCTTCCATTTACGCAAAGAGCTATATGTAATGCCAGAGAGATATATATATATATCGCTGAATATTAACTAAACAGTCATCTTTTCTAATGAGAAAGATATGACAAAGAGATTCTGAAAAATTATATATATATTTTTGTACTTTAATGCATTTCTACATTGTGCAATTCCACCTTATCGAAACAAACAGGAAAATCCTGATAAATGTTAGCCCGCGTACTTGTTCGTTCTTGCATCGACATGATAAATGATAACGCGAAAGCCGCGGGCAGGCTAAGCTCGCGTACGTGGCGAATCGTGCGGTGAATGTGTATACGCGCGCACACGCATGTGCGGTGATTCGTACAATGCTTTGCGAAACAATAGTGTTAATTACACAGACCTCGTCTAATTCTAATTAGGCCGATATCCATGCTGTTAATATTAATTACTCTACTCTAATTGCGCGTATTCCGTTAAATTACTGATACGGGGATACCTTGCAATGACGTGCGTGCTGTCAGAGACGCGTAAGCGTGCGCACACGGATATATATCTGTAATATTGTATTGCGTAATATTTATGCACCGAATTCATAACAGGTTACAATTCTCTCGTTTCTCGAACCGTCGTCAAAATTACAATCGAGAATACGTCGCTCGCGATGCGCACGATCTCTAGGCTTAATTTGTTCAAGGTGTACCAATGCGCAGCAGCTTGTTGCGAATAGAGACAGATGCGAAATGGAGATGCAATGCGATGTGGCTGCTTGGTGCTGGACTAGAGTTTACTGCCTGCAGCGAGTCATATTATGCAAAATGATAATAGCTATGCTCAAACCAACTTTGCGTACATGGTTATGTATTGATGCGCCTGCATAGTCGGTGCATAGGTAGATTAGAAAATTATAAAATAAAAGTTTTTAGATTTGCGAGAAATTGGTTTTATGCAGAGAAATAAAATATTTATTTATTAGATTTTTCTTAATTTTAGTTTTACTAAGTAATTCTAACTGGCGCAAAATTTTCGATGCTCTAATAACAATTTATTAATGTAATCTATACCGATAAAGTTAACTTCAATAATTTATCCCAAATTTGCGCAAAATATCTTGCTACTATCTGTGACAGCTGCTTAACAAATCCCGTGTGTGCAATATTTAACATTCGCCGTTTTATTATCCACATTGTGAAAAAATAACATGTGTTATCAAAGGTTTAAAAATTAATTATTTTCATAATAATTACATTATTTATATAAAGTGAAAAAGAAACGTATGTTTTAGAGAAAATGTTCAGCAAATGTTATATGGAAATCCAAGATAGCCAAGTATTTCGAAACGCATACGTTTCTTCAAAAATGGTTTTCCAAGTGGTATATCGGTTCATCATGAAGATACAAAACTGTGTTATATACGAAAAAACAAGGTTAAGAGTTCTATTTCATCGTTTGTGTGAGTATATCGGAACTGCCAGTGAAGATCGAATCAGAAGCGCCACGATTGCAACCGATGCATCTACTTGACCGAGCGCTCGACGTCGACGATCATCGATGGCTTGAGAGATCTGCGCACGCTAGCAAACGTGCATATTTGTGTGTACCAGAGATAATCCACAGTAATACGAGTTGCACACATATTACACGCACAAGCGCACATTCCGACAGACATCAATAAACGTCATAAGGCGCGTATTGGCGTTTTTCTTCTGTGGTTTGATTTCAATTTCGCAAAATATCAATCGTTACGTTGGAAGACCTTTGAGGAATTCTAACTCGTGACTATCTAGCGCAGAATTGCTCACAATGCCAGTCACGTGTCACGAAAATTCTGATTTGTCGTGGGACGATAGTTTGGAATTTGATGCCGCTAAATTGCAGCTGAATCGTCTTATCACGTTCGAGTCCCCCTACTTCTCGAGTTGATAGATTTCGAATTTATTTTATTTAACTAAAATCAAGAGAAAGATCTAATGTACATTTATAAAAAAATGTCATTATTTCTGTACTATTAGTTTTTGCATAAAGGTAAGAGTTATCTGAGAAAAGAAAGGTGTTAAAATTTTTCTTGTCACATTAGTCTGTAATAATAAAAAACCTGTCACGCCAGAATGTTAAATCTTAAAGTGGAAATGGCATTGTGTACGCATAGATTTGGTCTGTACTTGAATTTCGGTTTTATTGATTTCTTCAGAACGTCTGTGCGTTATTCGATTGGATATTCTCGATTTGAAAAGATGTCACGGCAAGTTAGCGTGTACATGACAGCTGCATCGACGTAATCTTCGCGATAAAACTGCGTTATCTGAATGAATACCAGATCCCGTATATACTCGTCTTGCAAATATTTACGAAATGATTTGCACAAATAATAAAGATAAATAAAGATATTTTATCAGATTGTAATATTAACAAATTGATTCGATGAAATTGATAACATAAAATAAAACAATAAGTATATTCTTGCAGAAGCGAATATATTGAAATTTAATGCAGCTTGATGCATTTAGTTTCCATATTTTAATCCTGAATAAGGCAACACGTTGAATACATATTTTTCACAAAATCGAACTGCGTAACAATGTAACTTTGAATATATGTATTTTTTCTTATAATTTTTTTAACCTGAATTTAATTTTATTAAAAATGAAATACAAAAAAGAGTAACCATTTTCTATTAGCAGCCCAATGCATAACTTTACAATTCTTTTTGTAAAAAATCGAATGTGACAATAGAATCAACATAGATGATTCCAATTTGTGATACACCGCAAGTTAGACTTGATTGTTGTTACGCTCACGAACAGAGAACCGGAGAAATTAAGAAAGAGTCTCGGAATACACAATAGTTATAGTTGCGGTCAGCAAAATTGATAACACGCGGAAGCGCGCTATGATAAATAGTTTCGCTGGTCCGATAACGGCGAAGGAAGCAAACTCGCGGAAAGGGGAAGCAAGCAAGACGGCGCTATTAATCAACGAGCGAGGGTTTTGTTGTTCTTCCATAGAGAGGAAGATACCTCGTTGCAACACTACACTCTTCGTTGCAAATCCTCGTTGTAAAAGAGCCGCTTTCTTCTCCTCCAACCCGCTGGTAAGAATTAAAGGCGCTTGCCTCGAGAATTGGAAGAATCTTTAATTAGTCGTGACAGGCACGTTTCATTCCTCCCTGCTACGTGATAGACCGCGTGAATCACGCGAAAACACTAGCGCACTGCTCCGGGCTCGCACTCTCTTTCTACAAGCGAGCGCTTGTATCCAGAAACGAGGGCAAATAAAATTTACAAGGTACACAAAGAGCGCGCGTTTAACCCCTCCTCGTTATCGCGCGCATTGGTTAGTTAAACATTGTTTGAAAGGGGTGCGTTTTAATTTCGCAATATCGAAACGCTAGTTACGTTCAATGAGTAATTTACTTCGACCTATATTGCATCATCCCCTTGTTGAGTAACAATGCTCGGGAGTATCAATTCAAAATCGGGGACGTAATATAAACTCATGCAATCATATCTGTGTATTGGATGAATAAAAGAGCATATGTGTTTACAAGTTTGTTTGATTAAGGTTTTTGTATTTTGTTTTCCTGAGCGTTTTGAAAGGTGATAAATAATTTTGCTTGTAAAATCATGAAGTAACATAAGCCGAAAGTCTTAACGATCTTTCAAACTAGTACCGTTCCTGAACCGAGAGCAAAACACACAAGAAAAGTGAGAAAAACAATAAATATGCGTAAACACTAAAGTTATTGTCTTAAAATGTAAAACCGTGTCGGTTTAAAAAGATAATCTGTGCGTTACACAATATATATTTACGAGAGTAGATAAAAAATGAGAAAGAGATAGAAAATGTATTTCCGAGAATATGCAATTTATGAACCTGCCACGAGATATCATGTTTTATTTTTAACATGGTAATCAAGTTTAGTTTATAACGTTATTTTTGAATGACACACATACGTGTAATATCAGAGGGAATAAATTTCATCATACACATACTTTTATAGCTTATATGAAAAAATGAATATAAACGAGAGCACTATAAGCGAGCGAATACACGTAATTACAAAAAGATTATTGTAATCTTGATAAAACAAACTATAGATAAGTTTATCCTCTTTCTATTATATCTGCTTTGAAATTATTTCTATTAAATTCTCAAATTTATAAAAAACATCTGCCAGTTGAATCACGCTGATAGAAATAGTAGAATATTCTATACGAATACAGATACAATGACTTTTTACATTTTACTTTTTTGCTTTGAAAATGCATACAATGTCTCTTATTTTGCTCAACGATACTTTTGACTTTCCTCGGTAATAATGCTTAGGGCAGTTTAAACATCAAATTTTCAGTGAAAATGTTTTCACGTGATCCTCCGTACACAGAGACGAACCACAAGAAGATCCTTTGTACATCATGTGAATGCGGAGGTGGGCGTAATCACAAGTTAGAAGACGATCATCCGCGGATCAAAGAGACGCGCTTTCACGTGCTCGCCAAACGAAGCTGCTGCGAACTTGGAAAGGTTCACGAGACGAATACGTGACACGCGAAGCTCTTCGCTCGGTAGGTGATGCGTTCTCCATTACGGCGGAGGCGCACTTTGCCATGAGTTCCGCGTGCAGTGCGAATGCGGGAGAAGGATGAATTTTCTGGCGCGTTTAAACCTCAAAGGACCTCCGTCCGTGGATTCCGGCCAAAATGTTTTAATTACTCACGGTACAAAAGCGTAGGAAACGTAAAAAGCGCCGGGCACCGGTTGAAAAATGAAAAGCGACGCAGCTACGAGCGTGCGTCCCGGTGCCGTCGTCGCCTTCGTGCGCGTAAAACATAGAATTAAATTAGAAGAAAAACAAAAATAACGACGCGTGAGACAATGACATTACTACACGCCGAGCCTTTATCTCTCGTTTGTACAAATAAAAGGATCTATTATTTTAATTTTCCGCTTACTTTGATCCGCGCAAATGCGACTGAAAAGATTGAAGAATTTGCTACACAAGCAGATATGTATAAAAAGAGTTTTTATTCCTTAATAATAGCAAAATATATAACAAACTTATGTAAATTATTCTAATCAGAGAGTTTTTTCATAATTTTATAGAACATATGTATGTTACATAATCCTTTCGAATAATATTAAACCGGGGTCATAATCATGAATTGTTTATAGGAGTTTGCGTTTAAATGATAATATATTATTATATTAACATACAAAACATCCCCAACGATAATTATTAACTAGAAATACTAGTATATAAATAGTCTTCAATACATCTGTATACATCTGAATACATTATATCATGAGTTTAAATCTGCCAATTAGTATCCCTGATTAATATACATATTTTATCATAGATGTTTAACTTCCAGTTACGTACGACCGTACGGCCATCATAATTAGTTGCGATAAATTGATGCAAGTGGCCATAAAAGCGTTGCAGCACGCGGAAAGGGAATGGCGCGTTTTCACTTCGAGGCATTCAGACTACATAGAGAGATGGAAGATAGATGGAGTTTCCGCTTGTGAGCGATGGATTAAATAAACTAAGCGGACTATGTACGCAGTCTTGAGCGAATACCTCATAGCGAATGGCACGCTAATTAGCGGTAACGAGTAATATAAGTTGTCGAATTATGCATCGACGGTGTATTAACACAATTCGTGCGTGTTTGTTCGGAATAATAACAACTCCGCGTGCATATTGCTGGCATATTCAAACTTCTATTCGGACGATTTCGAAATGTATATTAGCAAATGTATACACTGCGTATGTATGTATACTAAGGGATGTTTGTGAAAACATGCAGATTATTCGCAATGCCGATCGTATAGTTTACGTTCACTGCCTACTCCATATTATTACCAATGTACGCGTAACCGCGATAAAGTGTATAAATATAACTGTGATAGTAATATAATACAATAATGCACAAGAGAATTTACTCCATATTTCTGACACACATTTCAAACGTAAAAAATTTATTATTATTCTAATGTTATTTTACAAATCTAAAAAAAACTTATGATTTTAAATCAACGATTTTAAATCTTATTAGTATATTATTTCTCTTCAAAAAACTAAACTAAAATAAAATAAAATACAATATAAAATAATGTTTAAATGTTGAAAAATTTTGTTTTAACTAGAAAGACAGATTTAGCAGACGTTAAAGATCTTACTCATCTTTTACTCTTTTAAAAAAAGAAATACAATGGTAACATAAAACACGAACATATTACTCTGCAATAAAGTCGGCGTTGGAATAGCTAATTTTGTGCGAAACAGTTGTACCGTGTTTAGAGATGGTTTCCAACGCGCATGTTGCACTTGCAGCGTATTTCCTTGCATCTTATCCGTTTGCCGCGACCCGACTTATTTCGTTACCACGCCTCTCGTGCGAACCTCTCAGGAGGCGTCTAATTCCGGTGTCCCTTATTTCCCGGACCGTAAACACGCGAAAGAAATCTTCCAGCTCGTAGACGGAGAAAACTCGACTAGGGCTGCTGCCAAATTGGTCGAGTACGACATTAACGCAACTTTATACAGATCGATGGGAAGATTCCTAAAGCACGAAGAATTTTTTGTCAGTGTGCAAATCGCCTCAAAATTTCACTTATCAATTTTACGATCGAGAACACTACTATATAACACTATATATGTAAGATACAAAATGTATCAAAACATGATGAAAATAATATTTTCCACAAAATTATATTTATTCAAAGCCATTTGTTTATAATACATATTTGTTTATAATTCAATCTTTTTTACAATCTCTCAAGAAGTTTAAAGGCTTTGAAAAAGAGGAAATGCAGTTTGCCAAATGAAATAAATATCAGACGAAAGGTATTGTAAATATTATTATTTACCTCTTTTAATGAACATGTAAAGCGCACCCAACCCGAAGAGGGTTGCCAGACAGCATCCCCTAAGGTCTTTCGCCCATATTTGTTCGCAGTGAGTCTTTTTTCCGGCTGTATGGAGTAGCACAATGCCCTGTTACGCCTGATGTATACCCTGTAGCTAAGTTTGTAATTAAGCTGATCGGTGAATTTATTATGCAAGTATAAATCGGCAGTAAAAAGTTATAATTGAATATGAATAATTAAAGTACATATCAAAGAAAGTACTTATCAACTTGATATTTTTTATAATACTGAAATTACACAAAATATTTATGATAGTACATGTGTGAAAAAATCATCATATTGTACATAAAAGCCATAAAAAGTAAGCTGTTTATTTTAATATCTTACAATTAGTATTGCTTTACATATAGATATAATTTTTACATTTTTAAATTAATATATAATAAATACATACGCAAAATACAAAAAAATAAAAAAAATAAAAAACAATAAATAAATAAATTTTGTAAACGTGTAATAATTAACACAATAAAAGGTAGGATTGTAAAAATTTCACCACAAATCGATGCTATTTTTATGCGCTGGAAGCATCACGGTCGACGTTCGTTCTCTGAAGCGCAAAAAAATGGATCGAACTGTGCTCGCGTTTCAATTTTATGTGCACGTCTGTCTCATCTTGTTATTATGTATATAGAAATGTAAGAGAATAATAAAAAATTTATTACTTGTCGGAAAATCAAAATAGAAAACTAAATATATAACTTCAACATAATATAAAGAAATAAAAATTACTTTATGAAGTATATTGAAATAAGAGCTATATATAATTACTGGAATAAAAAAAATTAATAGAGTAACTCTTTGATTAAAAATGGCTTTCAATATGAAGAATAACTTTTCACTCGTAATTTTGTGTAGTTATCTCTGAACAGACTAAAGAGTTAATTACAACGTATGCAGTCATGTATACACGGAATTATGTATCACGTTTGCACGGACGACGTGTATATCATGACAAATGCAAACTCTGTTATATGGATCTCTCTTAAACAGCGCGACAAAGATGCAGGATTCTCATATGGAGAAGCGACTAGAAAAATAGAGGCAGATGAGCATGGATAGAACCTTAAACCGGTGAGAATGGTAAGTTGGACGTGATCCAATGCGAAGGTAATCGGCAGTCTCGGATTTCGTGCAAACAGTAAAAAACTCCTCGAGTTGGAAGCCAACCAATAGATTCGGTATTGCGCCGTAACTTCCTTTTTCGACCAAATAACAAGTAGCCTGTAAAATTGAAGCATTCAATTTTACAGGCCGCGGCGTCGAAGCCACTGAGTCCAATAGCACGAGGATTTGCGGAAAAACTAGTAAAGCACTACGTGCTCACTGCCTCGGGACTGCTTAGAAATTTAGTAACTTCCCCGCGCAAAAAGAGTATAATATAGCGCGCATGTGTGTATGTGTTTACACGAATAAAGTTGTAACTATATTTGTACGTATTTGTATCGAAGCGACGAAAGAATGTTTTCGCATACTTTCATACATGTCTGAAATTCTTGAAACTGTGTGTCATCATATTATGTCAACTATTTTGTAAACTACGTTAATAGTACACATATAGAATCATGCCAGTTTCTATTTTTCTCTTCTTTACTCTGGTTAAATTTTACTCTAGTTATATTTTTTTGAAGGGAAAACTGTTATTTTTTTCCAAGAAGAAATCAATTACGAGCGCGCCTGAATTACTATGTTTTGAAATATGAAACTCCTCTCATAGTTCATTCTTAATTTTCTTACTATCCACGACATAACGAAAAGAAATGAGTTCTTCGATGAATACAGACAAAGAGTCGAGATCAATTTTCAATATTTTTTCGCCTAAACGTGAAGTATGACGAGAAAACAAATCCTTGTGACGCCATCGCGCGAGTCTTATAAGAAGGAGAGTGAATTGATTTGATTCCGCGGGAGGAGAGTAAGAGAGCTGGAGATGGTTTTACTTAAGAAGCTTCCGGCCCACCTTACTTCACTTAGCTGAACGTTGGATGTGGTTGGAGTTTCAAGTAAACATCCGACCGGGCTACTTCCTCCGGGAGTGAAACTACGGCATATCTGATTTTCTAACTGATCGTACTCCAATAACTTTCCATCCTCCTATGAGAGTTGAGAATCTCTCTCTTATTTCTACACGAATTACAACCCAAACTTGAGTGATAGCGATAAACTACAAATGTTACAAGTTTTTGCGATTGGTCGTTTGATTTATTTCTCGAGCCAAACTCTATTCAACTGTTTGTTTCCCGGTGTTCGCAAATATAAATGCAATGTTAAGCAGACAAAATTTACAAAGTGATAAATGATACTCTAGCTAAAAAGATATCACACAATAAAATATTGAATGTTAGTCATCATTTTAATTATCGTGAAATAACTTCATAAAATAAAATCTCTAACAAGTGCTGCTTTCATGCGAAACAAATATTTGAGAAAGATTTCAAATTTTGTTTTGTTTAAAATGTAATTTAGAAAGAGAACAATTGTATATATACATTGTCACATATAAATATTAATTTTTTAACACGTAACCATTGAGCCGATTTAGTATTCAGAAGCTATCCTACAAGACTCGCTAGACATACATGAACGCGTATGTTTCGCACAATATTCTCTTTTCTCTTCCACATGTCTCATTCTCTCTCACAAGGATTTTAATGTGCGCATTTATCACGCCGACCAACAACATGGCACCGCGGAGGCAGCGTGGGTGCGAGCAAGAGCGACGGAATAAATTCGGCGAACTCTGATGCGGCATAAATGGCGTTTCGCCCGATGACCGGACGCCCACCATTTAAACGGAGGCATTATTCACCCGCAGTGCGCCACCCCTCCTTCTCCGTGCACGACCCCCAGGCTTAGCCCCAGTGCGCCATTTTTGCCACCTCCAACAAATTTACGCGAATTTACATCGGTAGATGTCCGGCACTTTCGAACACGTTTTCCTGGACAGCAATGTCTATTACGCTATCCGAAACGAATGCAGACTGGATTTTGCCATTGTTGATAGGCAGAACGATGTCCCAAGGAATCTGTTTTTATAGAAAACAAAATGCGCACTTATAGCAGGATGCACGTGCACGCGCGAAATACGATTTCTTCGAGAGAGAGACGCTTCCGAAAATCGCTATTCTTATCGCCAAGTTTCACGCGATACTCCGTGGAAGAGTTCCAAACGCGTTGCGTTTTCCGCAAACCAATAAAAAACAAATTTATGAGATGCATCTTATTTAGATCTAGTAGAAAAAGAAATGGTATTACCGTCTCTCAGTAGTAGCTTGCCTCGTGGAATTATGAGAACTTTGAAATATGTTTCCGCATACGGTGGAACATGAGTATGTAGTATGATCGATTTAATACAAGTACGTCTATATCTATCCACTTCGTAAAAGCATCGAAAGTAAAGATAACCGCATCGCAATGCTCGTTTATATAAACCGTTCGATAGCGTCACGTACGACAGCTGCAAGTTTTGCCACTCTCGTGCAATATTTTTAGCGCATTAGAGTTAACGTGTACGAGACGATGTACCTAATTTCCGGCATATAAACAGCCCAGATTGTTTTTCGATTGATATGTACTGAAATGAACATATTTGACGATTAACAGTTTGATTACAGTTTTGTAACGTTTAATTACACTTTTTTGCGTTAAAAATAAGCATAAACATTATGACTTTATAGTTTTCAAATACATACTCACGCATTATTATATTTATTATATTTTTTAAATATTTATCACTTCACACACAAATTTTACATCTTAATCAATTGTCTATAATCATTCGTTCTATGTATATCCTATGCATCTCTTTGCACACAGTAAAATTTCGTTAACGGATATCGATAGAACGAGATTTATACCGCGCGCAGAGTGTGATTGGATTCAACGTCTATCGCGCATCACCGTATAGTGAATTCCATGTAATGAAATGTCAGTACAATTCGATTTCGAGCGCCCGACCTCGGGTTGTAACGGTACGTTCCGCGCAACGAGACGCTCGCTGCGTTTCTAATGAACCGCGTTTCATACGATAATCGCATGTAGCGACTCGATCGAACTAAATCTGCGCGGGATACGATAAACGTCGTTTGGCGTTTCGTTTCACGCCGACGGTTTTTTTCGCGTTACATCGCGATATACCACCGAACGCGGTACATCACCACACGTTACAACGTGTTAACGGACCGTTGCGCGCTTCCGCCGCGCGTTAACTATTAGCACGACCGCCCCGAAACGTTAATTGAATTCCGACAGCTATAGCGTGCCCAGCAACGCGGCCTGACGAAGCTGGCGCACGTAATACGTTGATCAAGTTAATCGACGCTTCACTCGGTCGGAACCGCGCATTCGGATTTTGATATCGGTCATAGACCGAGGTCTATCGCAATACTTTTGTTCGCGCAATTTCGCGATTTGCGATGCTTCGTCGAGCGATCCTTCCTTCTCTTCCTCTTTACACTTTGTGATCAAAATTAAATATATTGCAGTTCACTATATTATGTGAACGTAGATGTATGTGTGATATAAATGAATAAATATTATATCAAAAAACAAATTCGGAATATGTTTTTCTTTTTACTTATAACTCAAAGAGCTTGACGTTTTGAAAATATTAATTATTTTTTTAATATTATAATTTTACGATTTTCAAGATATATATATGCAAATTCTCTTTACTTGCGTCTTGGTCAAGCGCAACATATAACAATCTATGTCGTAACTTTACAATCGGCAAATTATATATAGAAGTGTATATGCATATTATATGCGCATATATAACAATTTCATTTCATTGCGTGTGCGATTTCATCGGATGAACCAGCGGACGAGGTGAGGCGGCAGAGCATATAACACTATTATGGGAAATCGAAACGTGTTTATGGAATGCGGTTATCCATAAATGCTAAATAATGTACATCCCACGTAACACAGCGGAAGGCGCTTTTCAGAGATTAATAATAGCTTTCGCTCTTGCGTGTATCGCGACGCATGATTGCGATCGAAATATTCATTTCATTGTATACGTTCTATCTACAAGTAACGTACGGGCAAAATGTATACAAATGCAGTTGATAATGTTCAAAACCACGAAAAAGTTTTGCAATTATATGTAACATATCAAATAATGCGTCACATTTATGTTTCTCAAAATTAAGAAAATCGACTCTAAGCAACATTTACAATGTACCAATTGGATTATACCAATAATAAAATTAATAGTACATAAAATGTAATACTTTTTCTCTTCTATATGTATAATACATACTTGTTTCTTTTTTAATTATAATATAAATTAATTATAAATAACAATTACACATTTCTTCTATCTTGCATTTAAATAATAAACAATTTTTTCCTATTATATTTTTTTTATTGCATCTTGTAACCAAGAAATAATCGTCAAATGCAATCCGTGTTGAAGAAACGCTAGCAAAGTCCGCAATTGCTGCCTCAAATAATACATCGCGTAATAACGCCATCCTCAGTTCTTACTAATAGAAGGATATAAAACCGCTTATTTCTCCCTTGAATTAAGCCGAATGGGTAGCAAGAGGAAGACTTCCTCCCCTCGTTTCGCTGAGGGGTGCCTCGTTTCCCGATACCGAGATCGATATTATCGTCACAATGAGATTCCGTTACCACGCCGGAAGTTCGCCGGAGAGAGCTTCACGACACGCAACGGAAACAAAGCGCGGCGCGATCTTGGTTATTTCATACCTAAACCTAAATGGCCGGCATACGGAGGAAGACGTCTCAATGCCGGACGGCATTATGGTCGCCTCTGCCTGCCTGTCTGCCAACCTGCCGTGCGGCGCTATCGCCGGGCCAGAAACCAGCAATAATTCATTGTCCATTGCGCCGCGCACGGTGGCGGCGAGTCGGCTGTACTGATGATTTCCTTCCGGCGTTGTGGGCCTTGCTTCTGCCCGGCACCGCTCTGTCGACTCCCGTCGACCTAGGAACGGACAGCTCTTGATGGATATTGTAGGGTACCTGTCATTGCGATGATGCATCATCATAGATGATTTAGCGAAGACTAACGCGTCGGCCCGCTATTTGGCACCGTACCGCACGCGTGGCTAATCACGACACAGCTCTATCGACAATTTCAAGGAATTCTCTGTGATTATTGAAGAAGAACGATATTATTCTTATCGCAGTATTAAAGAAAAGAGAATCAAACAGAACAAGAGAATAATTGAAGACTTCAGAATAGAAAGATTCTCTCCACGAGAAGCTTGATGCTTATAATTTCGTAGAAAAGTAAGCTCGCTCGAGAGAAGGCTGGCTTTAAACGAGTTCTTACTTTCTTTGTTTTTTCTACTTTTTTGTGTAATACTTTTAATTTTGGTTATATATAGTGATATGACAGTTATCAGTATTGCTAAGTATTGTAAGTTGAGAAAACGATATTTTTCAAAAAAAGCATGAAAACTTAAAAAAAAAAAGTTATTTTACAAACTAAACACTTTAACATGATATGTATCAACACGTCTAGATGCTTGTTTAAATAACTGCAGACGTCAATGGCGAATGCTGCGATAAATTCCCGCTGATCGACTAGCTTCCTTCTCGACGAATAATCCATCAAAACTCGCTGGACGATTCGCGTCGAGCTATTTGGTCGGCCGTTCCCGACGCGAAAAGTTCTCTCTGCACTTTCGTCACTGTCGTCGTTCCCGTCTTCTTCGGCAATGGCATCGCTCTCTTCAGGATTTCTGAAGTGTCTGGTGATGGAACGCCGTTTTAAAACCTCGAATCACTCGAACGAGCAAGCTAAAAGGATTTCGATAGAGGCATCGGGAGACAGAAAAAAAGACGATGAAAAGAGGATATGGGATATGCGGTGAGAAGAAAAAGATGGCTTTGCAAAAAAACGCCGAACAAGAATGCGATGTCTCTTGCATTCGACTATAAAAATGCAGATGATTACGATAACTCGCGCGGGAGACTTTTTCAAATTTTTGACGCTTTATATAACAATAATATGCAAATATATATAAACGCTCTTATACTTTACACTAGTGTAAAACAACACTAAAATAACACATATTAAAATATATAACTTTTCTTTCGGAGTTATTTTTGCGTGTGTAAAATATAAAAGTTAGAGAGAGAATGGTTTTAATTTATACCTAACCTGTTATTTAAAAATAATAAAAAAAATAAAAAGTAAAGGGAAAAACGCGATCAGTAAAATATTCTTTCCTATTATTATTTTTTTTTAAATGTAGACACACCTTCGTGTAAGAAATTTTCTAATTCTTTTTTGATGCAACGATTCTCCTGGCAAACCCGCAATAATATACATTTATATAAATCAAATCGGTATGATTAATAAATGTGCGCGGAAAAAAAGTGCAAATAATACCAGTGCAAAATTAAAATAAAAAGCGGATAAAGTACTCGAGAAACTACGAGACTGCGAGACATTTGATGAAAGCACAAATATATTGAAAGAATCTCGATAAAATAAACACAAATAATGTACACATAAAAATTTTTTTCGATTTTATTACAAGTAACAAACAATAAAGAATCTTAAAGCTTTTGTTTTTATGTTTTTCACTAAATTACTTACATTTTACAAAAATATTTGACACAATCATGAATTTGATTACTTATGATACGTAATCATAATATCAGTAATTGAAATATTATAGGTATATCTGTGTGGCGGCCAATAAGAAAAAAACGTAGTAGAAAAAATTCGATAGTAAGTACATCAAAGCAAGAGATGACGTGAGAGCAAAATTTGTTTGCCACACAGATGTTACATCGTTAGCCTTTCGCCTACCCGACGAACTTTCGACGCCGCTCAGCGCGGCGCGCACTCGACAGGGATGCGCGCAATAATCTCTGCCAGGCAGTATAACGGTGGCGCCTGTTGAGCATTCATCATATCTGTCGATTTCTACGGTGCATCTATCTAGACACCTTCACTTCCCGCTCTAAATTATCACGTCTGCTGCCGCGGTATATGTACAGATATGTATGCATGTATACGCGAATAGAAGTTTGAGCGAGGCGATATATAGTCGGGTTGCATCCACGCGTAAATACAACCACCGGTGAAAATATACTATTCTCTTCGTCATGTATTGGCACACTGGAAAAAAACGACCGGCGCGTGTCTGCTTTTGTTTCTGTTTGCTTTTCGGAATATTTCATCGGTTGCTCGTGTCGAGGTGCGTCTGTTTCATCTTCTCTGAGAATGTACGTATGTTCTTAGAGTCGGTTTCCATCTTTCGAACTAAGATAGTGGACTGCTCGCATTTATATTCACTGCTGTCAAGATGATGAAGGAAGATGTACCGAGCATTAGAAAATACAAAAAAATAGTGCTTGAAACCGGTGTATTTTTATTAGCGATATTATGATACGATACGAAAAAATGCTGATTTTAAAAACTTTCGAGGAATTTTTATTTAAACAAATCAATAGAATTTGTGTTTTTATTAATAAAAAAAATAACGCAATACCTGCATCATTTATTGTTGAAATAAAGCGAAATATTTCATGCAGATTTTTTGTTTTTACAACATTTAAAAATTTGTTTTGTTGAATTCTTATATTTGGGTATGCAATTTTTGAATAATTATTAAAAATTATTTTTTTTGTAGTTCAAATTTGCAAATCAATCGTTCTTCTTATTTTGATGTATTTTTAAATAATAAATTATAATAATACACAAAATTATAAGAGACGAACAGCATAATATATATATAAATTTTGTGAAAAGTATTTGAGCTGTTGCAAACCTTCGAAAAGTAGTTTTATATATGGATGCTAAATTGAACTCAAATTTTATTGTGTTAAAGATGCGGAACGACATTGTATTGCTTTTATATATTACAATGTTTTAATTATTAATATCAATATAATATGTATACACGATAATTATATGTTAAATAAATTAATTATATGGTAAATGAATTTAAATAACTTTCTATGAAATTGTCATGATAATTTAAAATCATTTAATACGCGAGTCTTTATTATTTATTTTCTTTATTGTAATATAACCGACTAAATTTTTTTTATCGTCTATTAATTTTATAATATCGAAACAATCACCATCTTTTTTATTTTCTAATATTCGAAAAATCGAAACAAATTGTGCATTTGCTCGGATGTCTTTTATGTGTTTTCATTTATTACTTTTTGTTCTGAAAATTTTCCAGTTTCATTAAATGAGAAATCAATTTAGCAAATAAACACATAGAACGTACGCTCGTGATAGAAAATATATATAAAAGTCTGTTTTACACGAAGAGAGTTATAACCACGTAAATTCATTAGATATCTACCGTTTCCCGGCGTCACGGTGTGACATATAATATGTATGTTTTATTACTCAATTAAACTCTTTACGGGCGTATCTTGGAGCTTGTGTGGCATACAGCACGCATGAATCGCGTGTCGTGCAGCCTCGATAGGAACACGGAAACCGCTTCCCAAGCTATTTGTCATTGTTTCTTTTAAACTGCGAATATGATCGACCGAACACTACGCCGCCTCGTCTAGACAATCACATTTTTCATAACACATAAATATATACATATAAGTATATATACACACGAGAGTAGGAGTACGACCGACTGTGATACCAACTGTATTACTCGTGTGTTAGTCTCACGACTAATTAGCGCGTCACGTGCAATCGGCGAGCGCGAAGTCGGTATTTCACTTCGTAATAACACCTTGCGAATACCAAGTAAGCTCGCAGTCTTGGTTACCTCTTACAGTTTTTCTCGCAATTTTTTTTTAGGAGCTTGCATGTAAAAAAAAAGCTCTTAGCGTGTGTTACTCGCTCCGCACACTACTTATAATCTACAATCTTAACATATTATCGTCGACATGTACTAGGAATCGGTCTAACAGCTCGAAAAGAAACATGCATGACGTGAACTAATTACTGCTTCCTGATTAGCAAGCATCGCGTCTTTGACAACAATATCTCGATGTGCGATACCGTGATACAAATGGCTATACAGACATCTAAGATACTATAATTGCAACGTTTATGAAGTACAAGCTTTCCACATTTTTTTTTTTAAAAAACTTTAATAAAACTAATCTAAATTACGACAAAAAGTAAAATAGAAAATAATTTATATGTAAGTAAATGTTTACAAAAGTATATCGTACGCTCACTCTCACTTTCTCTCTAACTTTGATTGACATAAGTTATGTTTATCGGAATCGTATAAATTGTCGCGGCGATGAAGCTAGCGGCACTGCTCCTTGCGTCGGAAGTTTATCATACCGCAAGAAGCCGAGCGTGCATTTCTCTCCCAAGTTGGATTGCATCTAAGTTGATCCGAAACATTATTTCCAAGATGGGAAGGTACCGAATAATTTGCTCGTTGCGACCTCATAAACTCGCTGTCAACCTTTGCGAGTATATATACACGTTGAATCGTACGCGTCACATTTTATTAGCGCGCCAACTCGCTTCGTTACTCCGTAACCGCTTCGTAACTGAATATTAAAGTTCGTTTTTTTTCTCAAGTTTGCATCGCAAATTTTATTACAAATCTCTCCAAATTGTTGATCGTTTCTGAGCGATTATTCTCTCGCCAAAACGACTTTCATGCATTTTATTTTGTACGACGTAACGTGCCTCATTGTTGTGCATTCCATTTACGAAATTGCGAATCGTACTATTCCGGAATATCATACGGAAAAGCCTTCAGCAATTTAACGAGCAATGCTGCTCGCGACAGGCAATCGCAATCAGTCATAACCGGTTAATTAAGCAATCACCGATTCGTACAAGTATTTGAAAATAAAAGGCCACCTCATTGTCGAAATTGACTGGATTGCACTATTGATTGCACTATTTGTTGTAAAATACTAAGATAATTTTAGCAAATAATTTAAGCAAATAATAGCTAATGTTGGAAAATGTCCACGTTTTATAATAAAAAGTAACTTTAATAACCCTTATATCGTACCCTTAGATCATGAACTGCATCGCTTTCTTGATACACAGTTATCGTTTTCGGAACAGTTAATCGTTAAACTGTCTCGCTGCTCTTGTACCTTTATATAAAGATTACTCTCCACGCAAAACCGGTTAATATTTTAACGATAAGTACTGAAAAGTAAATTAGAAAAAGATCGCGCGGCCGGCGTTCCAATACGAATTTAATAGGCTAATTTATACAGCAGCTTAGCGGAATACAAGTCAATCGCTAGCGCGTGCGATAGATTGTTATTAGCGTAAATTGGCACTGATATATGACTTCATTGACATTCCATGTTGGATTCGGAATGCACGTGCATTCCTCCACAATGAAATAAATCAGCAGCGATTGATATGTTTTGATACTGAACTCGCCGCGCAACCGCAAAATCATTCATTTTTAGAGGCCTGTATTGCAAGCGGAACTTGCAATAGCCATTAATATTGAAATATATCTGAAAGCGCTTTCGAATTATATACGTCACATCGCGCGTGCTAGTAATCGCCGGAAGCAGATATCATTAATATTCTGTAAATTCACGAGAATATCATACGCAAATGGACGGGACGTTATTACGAGTCAATCGGTAAAGGTATTGAAACCTTGCACTTCTATTACACTAAAACCTTCATTAACTCTACACAATAATGTCAAAATAATTTTAGCGGGAAATTATTTTCTATTGTGTTATTATAACAATATGTAATTCCAACTAGAATAGTCTGCAAAATATTGTCTACGCATTCACCGCTCGTACTCACAAAAAATTCTATACTTTTAACAAAATTATAGTTAAATTATATGACTCTTATCTTTATGTAATGTAGATAAATATATTTATCTACATTGTTTTGTATCTAAATGCAATA
The DNA here is from genome assembly GCA_014825685.1 of Pseudomyrmex cubaensis. Classification (NCBI taxonomy): domain Eukaryota; kingdom Metazoa; phylum Arthropoda; class Insecta; order Hymenoptera; family Formicidae; genus Pseudomyrmex; species Pseudomyrmex cubaensis. The sequence goes on from QVOA01001999.1 coordinate 20,052, forward strand.
ATAATATTACGATTTTTACCTTCTTATATAATGATATTTAACGAATCGCAGGAAATAAAATCCAACTTGAATTCTCTTTGCGAAAGATTTTGTCGTCAAGTACACGACGATCGCACAAATCGCTGCTACACGCGAAGTAATCGCCGGAAACACGCCATTATTAAAATCCCGGATTCCACGATAGCCTCGGGAGCGATATTGAAATTCAGCGCATTGAAACGCGATATCGCGTCGTTCCGTTCCGCGAGGAAAGTGCAAAAGGGGTGGAACGACGTAGGACTCCCAACGTTGTAAAATTCACGGTAGCTCACATACACGTGTGTAAGAGTATATGTATGTATATACATATCGCGGAAAGAAAAAGACGGAGCGGATCGAAAGCTCGTACGGAGAAGAAAGGAAAAGGGAGTGGAAAATAGAAGATAGTGAGGTTGAGAAGGAAAACGCGAGACTGCATTTTGGCAATAACAAACAAGGTACACGTCATATTAAAACCGATTGCAACGCTTTCTTATCGAGCGATTAATATGCGATTTTATGCATCGGGGTGTCTGACACTGAAATATATATATACTTGAAACAGAGCAAAAGAAAGCATAGAATAATCTCCCATACAAAGCGCTTGAGAAACTCGCACCCTCGACGCACCACCGCCATCACGATCGTCACCGTAGCGGACTAAGCGCACCCCAAGCTCAACCGACGTCTTCGTCTAACAATTTTCTTGCGGCGGTTCCGCCAGCTTAGCTGCTGTGAAATACGTAACGAGAGCGGCAAGTCTGAAAGGGTTGCCCGATGCACGCACGGTGATCGATGGCGTTAATAAAACAACGTCTTTCTACATAAAGAGAATCATTCATTCAAAGCTTTTGGAATTGCTTTCCTAAAAAAGTAACTTTTCCTAGAAACTCTTCCCTAAACAAGTGAATTAAATTCCCGTTATTAGTGCGTTTTTAATATATGTAGTATTCTATATATATTTTAATATTTGTTAGAAAATTCGTAAATTTTCGTTTCCGATCCGTGTTTCGTAATTTCCGCGAAAGGAATATCAAACAGAAGACGACTGCCAAGTGGAATACTAAAACTATCAAGAACTCGATCTGTGCTCGCGGCAATCGTTCAAGAGGGCCAATATTGAAGGATTTAACGTGGCAGACGCGTAAATTCTCGCCGCACACCCCTGCAGGTGTATAAATACGACCAAAGTCGATTAATCCGAGAAGATTATAGTGTTTGACATCGAATAACGGGAAGATAGATCGGCCGGCTGCTCGTTACCCCTAAAGTCCCGAGCGATTCATTAGTCCTGGCGTAACGTGTTCTATATCAGCGTGAGAATGCATACTCGTAGCCGATAGTGATCCTTCTATGATAATAACTACTATATATATGCAGCCGTCAGAAGGTTCGGTTACATTATCCTCGATTGCATAATAATCCGCACTCGGGCTATCCTGTTAAAGACAAATTTGACGGACTTCGATAAATCTATCATATAAATCTTACTTATATGCTATATTTGTAAGAAGGCAACGATCGCTTACAGATTATAAAAAATTGTCTTTCCAAGTCAGAAATGTGCACGCAAAACAACTTACTGATCGGCCTTTTCATTGTTATTCATATTAACGAGAATTTATGTTTTTATAAGAAAAATCGCAAATACATAAAAATACATTGTAGGAAAAAAATAACAATCTCTCTATTGTTCACAATGCGTGCGCTTACTCACGTGCCAACAAATGACGAGACCGTCGTACGATAGCAACCGCTATGTGTATGTCGTATCGCAGGTTATTATTCCTGGACGCATAATAATACGAAACCGTGATACCGCTTCAGGTAGAGTAGAATGTCGTTACATTTTAACGACAGATTGTTATCTGTACAATGACGCTGTGCTTGTACAAACGATATAGGCACGAGAAATTGCTTAATGCGCAACAATTTATTTTCCAGACAATTTGACGAAAGTGCAAAGTGTTATACTTAAAACCATAAATAAAGAAAAGCATATACTTCAATTATATAAAAAAAATTGTAATATAAAAATTTTTTACTTTGCAATTGTAATCAATATGACATGTTTCTTGCAAATAAAGCGAATTAATGTAAAAGTGAATAAAAAAATTAACATATATGCGTTGCGATTCGACGTACAAAATCAAATCAGTTAATACTTCTCGTTGAGACAATCGTTAATCATTGAGATTGGTGAAGCTTGTCTTGTTCGACAAAGATCACAAATAGAGCTTTTGCGAGTTTATAAACGAAACTAATTTTTATGAACGAATAACTTTCATGTGAACATTGACGAACAGACATATACATAATCTAACATCGTCAGTAGTCAAATAATGCATTTTGATGCAGCGCGTTTCTGTATAATAAAAATACCAAAAATATTGTATCTCGTATCCACGTAGTTGCAATTATTTTAATTTCAATTACGTGCATTGCTTGAAAATATTTTTCGATAAAGTTGGCCAATTTAATAAATTTCAAAACCCGATATTTTAAAATATATCTACGTTAACATATTTTATGCCATATATGTTAACATATTTTATTTTATGTGCTTAATAGGAATTTTATATGAATATTTTTTATTATAATGTATATATAATAATATAATTAATTTTACGAGATATCTTATTAACTATTAAGTTGCATTGATTGCATAAACATTTTAGAGTGATCTAGAAAGCAATGCTTTTTATATCGTTAAACAAAATATTCTATCAAGATACGCGAATAATAATCTCTGATTTTTAATAATTTCTGAAGAGCGTGGTTTATATCATTATCAGGTACATAAATGCAATGGAGCATTAGACAAGATTCTCCAATTAAGGAACTTTCGGTTACTCTGCGTCTTGCGCGCTTCTTAGCCCTTAAGCTTCTCTGAGAGTACACGCGTTGCCTTGTCTCGCACGAATCTTCCTTTAGGCATAACAGACATTCGCATTAAGTATAAACGTACATTCAAATTTGTATTTAAATCACATCGTGTTGTTCAAATAATATATGTAATATATTTTGGATCCGCGCGCGGGCGGGTGTACACAAAACTCTATATTTATTAGTTTTCTTCGTAATCAAGAGAATATTTTCTTCGTAAAAAGTAATATTTTTTCTTTTTCCTATTTGGATGTAGAATTTTTTCTAAAAATCTCTCTGCAGAATGACGTAATCATAGTAATGTCGAACAATTATAATTTACACACGCATAAAAAAAAAAAAGCGATAATAAACTCACATTCTTCTCGCCATAGGCACGCAGAAAGATACCATGAGTGAAAAGGGATTTTTATCGCTCGCTGAACTACCGCACCGTTATTACGATCTCGTTTTTCCAGTTTCTTGAAGCACACTTTTCCCGCCCTATCTTTCCGCCGCGCTTCCGTCGCTCGAGTGCCTCGTAAAGCGGCTCGCTCTAACGCGAGATCAAAAGCAAATAGCTTTTCCGTCTACCGTCTACAACGACGACGAGGAGGGCTATCACTTCCCGCCGAGTTCATCGCATTTCGAATTTCCATGCTGACAATTGGCGTCTCCGCTCGGTCGCTTGATAAAGTCGAGTTTCTTGTCGCGAAGTAGCCCCATGCATCAAACTCAAGGCTCTTCCTCGAACACACGCGAAAAGGTGAGGGATGGTAGATGCGAAAGGAAGTCGAACTCAGGTCGGAAGGTCATCGATGGGAAAAGGGGTCGCGAACAGAAGTATTTTGATACGAAGATATATTGCCCCGAAAGTTAGTGCGCGATCCATTCTAAAGATAATAAAATTTAGCTCAACGTGAGTGGAAAAAAATGCGCTTGATGTTAAAGAAAATCAAATAATTTCTGTTCTTTTTTTAATTACTTATAAATACAATTTTAAATACAATTACAATGTGTTAAAAGCAGACAAATTAAATTGTTTGTCTTTTTTTATGTCTCTTTAATATGTAGGTATTATTAAAAACTGCGTATTGCACGTAATGTGAACTTTTTGCATCTTTTTTGAGCAAAATTGCTTGAAAACTTCCTGCGAGTATAATAATAATTTACATCATGAATCGTGTAGTTCACGCACGTCATTCTGCAGAAGACTACGCAGCCTTCTATATATTATCCGTGTTATGCACACGGAACTTCAAGTCGACACGGCTGGCGCAATGAAGTTACAAGCACGAAGTTTGCCTCGCGACGTCGTCTTGCGCGTATCCGACAGAAACAAGGAAACAAGGATTCGCGAGTGCATAGATGTGTGCGTATACATATATAGCAAGAAATCAAGAGAAGCACGTAGTAACGTAATACTTCATTAAGACGTTAACGATAAAGTATATACAACATAATTTTCTCTCTCTGTTCATGTTTCAAATACTGTTACAAAGAAAAATATTATAATTACAATATTTATAATATTTATCAGCAGATGGATCTGTTAATAAATAGTTATATATTTTCAGAGAACTTTAAACTTTTGTAACATATTTGTTTTCTTTCGTGATATAAAAACAATTTTTATTCATATCTCGAAACAATATAGCAGTTGTATTATCTATGTCAAATATGTATCTCTTTTTAAATGAACTTTTTTTACATGAATTATTTTTTGCCTCAGATTTTGCGCTTTCAGTGTCGCAGATCTTAAGATTAATCATGCGATTCAGAGCAGCTATATATATGTATAGGATTGGAAATCGCTGCGTGTCGTAACGCGACTCGGAAGGAAGAAAGTCAGTGCTGGCACGATTCTGCTCCAGTCGGCAGTACGCTCGGTTGCCTGACAGTTGTAATTAATACAAGCTTTGACCATCAACCTAGACTGCGGCTCACCACCCCTAAGACCTGCCGTTTCTCCGGAAGTTCTCGCCACGCTATAAATTCGTATTCGCCTGACATGCCTAGGTTACGAATTACAGCGCCAAGGTCGTTCCCTCACGTAACAAACCTCGACGAATTTCGCTTACGATTTCAATTAGCTAATTGCGCGTCGGAATCCAACGAGTATTGCGAACATTTGTTTTTATTACGAGAACACTTGTGTATATTTCAGAGATATTCCTGGTATTATTGATTATCTATCTCTCTAATATAATTTTTTCAAAATCTAGAAGAAACTATTATATTTTCTTACTATTATAAGAGTCTCGCATATTTTTTCAAGTAATGTAATTTAATTTAATTTAAATGTTCATAATTGTTAGTGTGAAAATTTAAGGTTTGCTTAAGCAATTTTTTTGTTTTTTGCAAGAAGCAGTATATAAAATTAAAAAACCTCCGAGAAGTTAGTGATTCAGCGGCTTCATAAAAAATATGGCTTCTGCCGTATACATGATGGCTAACACACGAATCTGCAAGTCAATCGCAAGCAGGTTCTATCTCTTGTTTATTATAACGCGCGTTTATAAGAATTCATATTTCAAAAACAAATAGATATATTTCAATATTTGCGACAACATGTACAATATCATAATAAAACATGCATTAATTCGCCAGCTTCGCTCACTAATATATGACTAATATATGATTCATTTCCACATATTTCCACATATTTCCACATAGTTCCACATATTTCACTTATAAACAGTACGTGTATTTCAAGTTTTTCGAGTTATTTGGCATCCTTATTGAACAAAATACGTGACCCTTTAAATCGCTTCGCTAAATCGATGGGCCAACCTGATTGCGCTCATGAAAATAAAAAAACAAAGATTCCCAACATGTCCGATAAGTGAGAGACTTTTTACAGGTAGATACGACATTTGCGCGCGGTTTTCGAGGCCGTAGATCAGGCGAATCCATTCAATGGCTATCTGTTCTAGATAGCCGGTCTATTCGTCTTGTTTTTGTGTGCGCAATGGCGACGGTCAGACGAACGTCACTATTACAATCGCGACCGGACCGGCATTGTTATCGAAGTAGCCTGTGTCACCTGCAGGTCATAGAAATTAATTGAGCCATAAGCACGATATTCACGAACTGTTCTACCGGATGTTGCAAATTTGAAATCGCGGCTCGTTACTCGGGACGAGAAAGGGTATTGTCGGGCCTACGAATGCGCGTTGTTTCTAATTTCAGCTTTGGGCGTGAAATTTATCGTTTAAACACGCGCCTCACGGTAGTTTGTCTTTTAGACGATTCGCAAACATCCGCGCTGTATTCCATTGCAAGATCGTAAATTGCAGATGAAGATGCATACGTGTAATTTGTAACAGTTACATCTACGGTGGCTCACTGACATGGGAATATGCAGAATGACCTGCCACTGGCATCATTCCTGTTAATGACAGACTTCTTTACAAGTTCTTTCCTAAGAATATAATAGAGAACTAGGTACAATTATGTCACAATTTATGTAATGTGTACAAAAGTTATAAGTAATTGAAAAAAAATTGAAATTATATATAAGTGGCAAAAATTGTACGATAAAAAACTTTTATGAAACATTTAAAATAAAAGATTTTCATTGTACTTGCTAAATTATTTAATGTTAATAAATGTAATTTATTGTTAGATATTTTATCTAATAGTATTTTATGAGACTTTAACGAGAAAAAATTCTAAATTTGCCGCGTAACAATCATAAAAAAATAAACGATCTTTGATACACATGATATATTGTTAGTTTTCATTCTTCTGGCTTTTTTCATTAAAGTCTCGTAAAGAAAGTCGGACGTAAACCACATTGCGTTAATAAAATCCGTATTTTCCTTCAAGAACTAGCAGCAGAAACATGATTGTCTGGACTTTCTTCATATTTCGCGCATTAGCGTAGTCATAAATCAAACCAATTCATATATTAGTTTCAACCGCGAGAGCGGAAGATCATTCGTCTTTCTCTGAGATATTTACATAGGTTTTTTCTCGTTTTTTGAAGTTATGCCCTAAGAAGCCGATGACAAATCTGCAAACGGGAAAATATGAAACGGTGCTTTTCTTCGTGCGATCCGCGCTCTGCGTTGTATTTCCAATCACTGCCCAACATTATTCAAGAAAGAAACGCAAGAACAACATTTATGGCGATCCTTTGCCTCGATATATCGAAGGAAAAAAGAGAAGAGCGGATCGTTTTTACAAGCAACATTCTAAATCTCTTGGACTTTATATAGAGCTTCGCAAATTCGGAATAATATGCCTTGTAAAGCAGATCGTCCTGTCCTTGAGTTAATAACATAATCCAGCGTACTTCAAGCCGGCTGAGTTGCGCGAAAAAGTTTTCCGATGAAATCATTTTGGTATAAAATATCCAAGGTCAACCACTTACTCATCTTTCTAGAATATACATACTACGCATGTAAGTTTCGACGACAATATCTCTCCACTCATCTTTGTCAAACTTCGTAGCTCTTATAAATTTATTTTCTAAACTTACACCTTAGAATATTCAGTAATATGAGAAACTTCTGTGATATTCGTGAAATATTTAGTCTGTTTGTTAAGATACATCAAAAACTATTTTTATACATTAAAAACTAAAAAGATTTCGATTGTATTTGTTATATATTTAATGCAATAATTAATTTTTATTTTTCAGTTTTCTTCAGTTTTCTTCTTTCCACACACAGTTTTGAAACAATTATATCAGCTCTTAGCAGCGGAGAGTTAAAAAGATATTTTTATCTTCTAAAAGATTACGTTTTTAACTTTCTTGCATTTTTCTCGAAACTTCTTTTCGTTTTTTTTTTTTTTTAATTACATTTTGTTTTATCGGATAGCAATATAATTTCAGTCTTGTTAAGCTAAAACAGTGATAGAGTAGCAAAATGAGATAAAAATAAGATAAAAAAAAGATTAGTCCCTAATTACTGTTTCAGTTTCAATAAGCAAAGTCAACGTTCCTTTCTGATAGGAAAATAATTTCCTTCGCGTTTGTAGGAGATTAATAAATTCACTTTACCAACTCATCGGCAAATCCGTCGGTGTAATTGGCGATAACGATGCAGCTTGTTTGCGACCGAGTTGGCAACACTTCTCTACGCGAGGCTGCCAGCCGTGTTGAGCGAGGGCGAAATACTTCCCTCTTCTCTTGTGCATTCCTGAATCCCCGACCTCTCTTTCTTTAACGAGTTTTTATGAAATTGATGCTGGCTGAATCTAACGAACTTCCGTCCAACGAAAAGCGGCAGCGAGAAAACAGCCGAGGCAAGTTTTATTAAAAAATAACGGACGTCGCTTTGTTTTTCTCGTCTCGCTCGATTTCCTCTTCTGCAATCCTTTATTTATTTATTTATTTTTTTGTTCTTTGTCCTTTCTTACATTAAGAGTAATAAAAACTTTGGTTACCTAATGATAAATGAGATGTATCGGCTCAACGATTGAGTGTCGCTGTTCGCTCAAAAAAGAGCAAATTCTATCGTAAATAAATAGAAACGCCTGTGTGTATTGTAAACTACCGTAAAGTTAGTGCATAATTAAAACACTGTTGAGACAAATATTTGTCTGTCTGATGACATATATATGTATAAGAAGTATATATTTCTTCTTTCTCAACAGTAATTTATTGTTATATTAAATATAATCACTGGAAAATGTGTTTATCTTAACGTGACATAAATTAATTACACAATAAATTTACTGGAATGATTTAATAGTTTCGAGAGAGCAAACTTAAGATTAAAAGTAAGCAGATTGGCGAAACTTGTGTCAACAATACTACGCTCACAATAACTTCAGCTTTCTCGGATCGTTGCCTCAGGAATGCAGCATCTTATTAATTGTATCTGAAATAGCGCGATACCGGAATTGCGCGGTCTTTACATTTATCGAGAATTCGACGATGTGAGATCCCGTCTTGAAGTCATGGGGCCAGCGAGGCCATGTTTATCCCGAGTACATGGTTAATCACGGGTTAACCGTATGACCGCAACCTCTATGTCTAATAGCACCCGAGCGGCGAACCCGTGCATTGTTACTACTACGTTGCACATCGGAGTGTTTGATTAATCATTGGCTCAGTCTGTATAATCTAGCTGTTAAGACTGCGGTCCGAAAACCGTACAATCCGCACACAACCACATGTACGCGTGCCGCGCGGTTTAAAGATGATAAATGGAGAATGAAACAGGAAGAGACAAAAGAAACGTATAACTGTTTAAAAAAACGTATAACTGTTTACTGCTTGAAAAGAAATTTAGAAAGATTTTGAGCAGTATTATAATATTTCTTGCAGATCGTGTCGTAATACTTAGTCTTCTTTTTGTTTCTTGTATTACATTTTTATATTTTATTGCGTCTCCAGAAAAAGTATTGCGAAACAGCCGGAAGAGACGGCGCGAGGTGTTCCGGAATTTAATAAGATTCGCGACGTCGTCGTCTCTCCACGCACTTCGTGGCGGCCTACAGCGGAGTGGAGAGTTTACGAAAATTCCGACAGCCTCTGGCTTTCGCTCTTCCAGTTATTTTTCTCGTTTAGGACCGTAAATCCATCCAGACAATTTGTCATATGCTGCTTGCACGGAGAGAACTCGCGAGTGTCGCGTTATGATTGTTATTTGACCGCTTTTTTCTAATTTATCGCTATTTTGTAACGACACGTGCATGTACGATCAGAAAATATGTACATATTTGCTTTGAGTAACCTCTGGTCGCAATAATAAATTTTTCTAAAAAAGTAATGATATAAAACAAAAGAGACGCTATTTTCTTTTTATTTTGTAAATATGTACGAGAAGTCTTCAGCGATAACGCAATTTTATATGATAATGAACAAAACTGCATTGTTGATACGAGTCTTTTTGTTTGTGAAGAAAAGCACATTCTTTAATTTCTCCGTCACAATTGTCATTATTATTCCCGAGTTTCGAACTGCCCTTGTCCCGAGAGAGGAAACTTTCGAAGTGCTCCTTTAACTGGTCGGATCGTTAGTACGTAAGTGCTGCCAAGCTGACAGTATAGATAATGGTCGCCTGTCGTCAAGTTGCTATCGCTGCTATTTTTTTCAATGTCTGCTTCTGAGCTGACGTTGTGCTACATCATGATATCTCGATTGTTAAGTTATGAATAATCAGTCAAAAAGACACGCGCATGTGATTTATATACTAATTCTTTTTATAAAAATATATTTTAAATTATATTCACAAGTATTTTTTGAAGAAGTTTCAATCAATTTTGTAAAACGAGTCGCATTTTGCATGAATTATAAAATAACTAATTTTAGTCTAAAAATGAGAGCAAAGATAAATATGTTCAGAAAACATAGGCGAGCTCTTATTATTAGCGGAAGGAAAATTGCCAATTAAATTCGTTCGTTGCCAGTTTTACAGTGAAATATTCCGACATAACTGTATGACTTCATTAAATCAAATTGTCCAATTAGGACGCCCGCGTGTTTGTAAAACGCGAAATAGCGTGCTGGATTTCGATTCGCGCATGACTGCAATTGTGTTGCGTGGCCATATTTTGTGCTGCAATCTTCGCAGTAATAATACAATTATTGAAACATGTTGGAGATTAAATAGTTTGGAAGAGAATGTCACAATCAATATCATACAACCGATGCATGATATTGATTGTAATGTTACATCGGTCTCTGTCGTTTAAATTTTAGTGAATACGTAACATCGCTTGCAGATGAAAAGCAACTTTTCTCATTTTCAAACTGATGTCGTGCGATACTTTTCTTCTCTTTTCTTCTTACTTTCTATTTTCTTAATTTTTTCAGAATTACTCGCAGTAGATTTTTGCGAAAACCCAGATTCGTTAAGTTCGAAGTAGCAATTGTGAAACGAGAGTTTGTTACTACGTACAAACATTTGCAGTTTACAACCGATAGTATCTAGTTCTCGACGTTTAATTCAGCGTATACGAACGAACAATTCGAGCGGCAACGTAAAGAGGCTTTTTTCTTATCTTTTCCAATATGGAGCAATGGAGCGTGGCGCCCGAGAGTCTTTCTCTATGAAACTTTTAAAGAAAAGCATTCGTACGAGATAGATTTTTTCGACAATGTATAAACATCTTCCATATGCTAAAGCTTTACTTTATTCATAAATCAGTAATAATTGTCGAGAAAAAGATTAGCTTTTCTGTCAGTTAACTATATGTATATAGCTAATAAAAATTTAGCAATATAATATAAATATATATATGTACAGTTTTACTTCTAATTTAAATATTGTTGAGATATACGTTTGGTTTTATTTTTTCCTATTTTTCAGCTATATTTTTGTGACTGCGTGTATTCCCGTTACGCCTATCGTGTGCAACAAACATGTCACTGCTGTCGAGAGTTGCGTCATGTGAAAAAAAAAGTTAATTTACGAGCTTTCGGACAAGAGTAAAATTTGCCATTTCTTCCATTTTCAATTATACTTCATGTACTGCGCCGCTTTTTATGATCATCTCTACATGTTCAAAAAAAAATGTTTAAAATAAATGAAGTTGCAATGTACACATGAATATAATGTTTAATATCTATTGACGGAAAAATTACACGTACGATATCATTTTATAATAAGAAGACAAGTATTTATGCGGTTACATAACCGGCAATATTATATGTATAATACAATATTATGTATACATTATATATAATAATCATTTAAAAAATACTTATATGTATATGTAAATGTTACTAAAGTTATTTCTCAGAAAATCAAAAAGAAGAGAGAGAAAGAGAGAGAGAGAGAGCGAAAAAGAAAGGAAAATACCAAATTTTACATGTTTGTAAATGCTGTACGCGTAAATCTTATACCGTAAAACACAAAGATATATAAGTAAACAACTTCGTGATATTTAATATTCGTTTATTTATATCTGCTTCGCAGACGTTACTTCATAAACGCTCCCGGCTCGGGGAAAATATAGTTGACGGTTAATTTTCGCGGATTTCCTGTGCAACGCGTTCTTAAAGAAAATTAAAATCTTACAAAAGCCCTTGGTACATGTATGTGTGTGTGTGTGTATATTATATATATATATATATATATATATATATATATATATATATATATGAGTGTTCTGCAAGGTTTTATCGAGATAAAGTCGCGGCTTAAAGCAACATAATGAGTTATACTCTAGATCGCGGAAATTGCTTCCGTCGCATTTCCGATTGTTGTGTCGTTGCCAATCGGGAAAAATAAAGACGTATAATTGCGCGGAACAAAATTTTATTTTTTGAAACTACGTAACGCAGTCGTTACTCTCGGCACACGCCAGTTAAATGCTTTTTTATTGCCTACATAATCTCCGCGGGCTTGAAACGTAACGCATGGCTGCTGTGCGCCGCTGTAGACACACGACACATACTTAGTAATACTCGTGTAACCCGCTGCATTAGTTCTTGCGCGTCGTGAACGGAATTAATTAAAGCGTTTTTGCGCGGACGTCGCTTCAGCAAGTGAGTACGATCAACATCGCTTCGCTGCCCTAATTGATGTTGTTTTGCATCAACGCCGTATTTCGAAGACGTCTTTCGTCACACTAGAAACCAGAGAAATCAAACAAATATACACTCTTTAAAACATACGTTAAGAAAACAAAAAGTTTTTTAACATGATTGTGATACTGAGGTGTTTTCTCAAGAATTTTTTAACAAACTTTATTGTCGACATTCAATATTAAGATTTATTTATTTAATTACCTTTAATATTCTCTCTCTTTTGCAGTAATGCATGATATTAATAATCGACGTTGTCTTTATAGAAAGTTGTCAAGAATGATTGATTGATCTTTATTTAGCTTTCTCAGCTATTTTAAATACAATTTAACAAATTACATTTGCTGTATATATATTTTAACATTCTTTTAAATGGTTTGAGTCTTTCGCTACTTTTTATTTCCGCGTTATACATTTTTATCCCTTCATAGAACATACTTTTTTGTGCAATTCTTGTTTTTCTGAATTTTATTTTAATATTTCCAATTTGCCTTGTTTCTCTTTTACTTTCTATTATTTCTAACCTATCTCTTAATAGTAACATATTTCTTAAGATCTTAAAAATATACATACATTATAATATAATCTTTGTTTTATAGACATAAATTGCAGTGCATCCCGCATACGTTCTACTTGGGTATACCTATCACACTGTAATATTACTCTCATAGCCCGATTTTGTGCTATCTGCAACTGACTTAATTGTGTTTCA